>OY986972.1:6485018-6742068 GCA_963920575.1 Narthecium ossifragum
TTACACAGGTTAATAAATTTGTATGCCTCTACATAATAAAGGTAGTCAAGGATTGCTGATGCTCTCGCTGTCAATGGACAGCTTTCGCCTGGTATGTTACATGCCATTGTAGTATTTCTTGTTGAGTATCGGCATACCCTTCGTGTCGTCATCGTGAAAGCTCAGCTCTTGATAGCAATTTTTAGGCCTTTGGTATGCTTTGGCGTGGATTCTTTTTTTTATTATCGATCTGCCTAGATTACATTAAGTGCAAGCCAAATAAGTAATTGGCATGTAAAATGGAAAAAATTATTCCAAATTCAACAAACAACAAGGTTGAGAAATTGAATATATCCTTTGATATGAATGAGAGTAGAGATTGTTCATAAATGATTGAAATTACTCTCTCATCTATGTCTCCATAAGCACCCCACTGTGTGAGAATGATCTTCCTTGTGGTCCTTAGATATTGAAGATATAGATCAAACGCCATATGCTCTGAGATATAATGATCAAACTCGGAGATGAACACAATGGATCATGTAGCTCATGGTGACATTATATCATGGACAAACACCTCTCTCGCTATAGCAACCGGTGGCTGATCCGACTGGTACGGGGGAGGAGAGCCATACATATAACTGGTATTATCATAGGATGCGGATGATAATGACTCCCGAAAATGCTTTGAAAGAAAGGAGGCTGCTGGGACTTCCAGCACAAAGATTTTAGTGTCTCTCTCTAGCTGGCTTGCTTGGGCACCCCAAGGTACACAATTGCCTAGTTCGGTATGCATCATGGATTGTCGTCCCGGTGGTGCGCGCCGTGCCGGCGACCTGCCAGTACGGTACGTGCCACCGGTATGCCCTGTGCCGGAGAGGTACGGGACCAGTACGGCGTCAGTCGGAGCAAGAGGAAAAGAGAGGAGTGAGAGAGAAAAGAGGAGGAGAAGGAGAAGAGGAGAAGAGGGGAGGAGAAGGAGAGGAGATCCAATAGAGAGGCGCTCGATCCGGCATCGTCGATCGTCGGCAAAAGGAGAGAGGGAGAGACCATCGGCGAGAGGAGAAGGCGATCGACGATGTTAGGGTTAGATTATTTTTCTTATTTTATAACACTAACTTACGTTAACGGTACGGGTGTGGATAATGGGTTTAAAAAAGTATAACACTAACTTACCCTAATACTCTCTCTCACGTCGTCTCCATCGAGCTCTCTCCTCCTCCGTCGTCGATCTCTCTCCACCGCCTCCATTGAGCTCTCTCCTCCTCCGCCATCGATCTCTCTCCTCCTCCGCCGTCGATCTCTCCGTCGCCTCCGAGTAAGGATCTCCTCCCTTCCTCTCCTCCTCTCCTTTCCCTCTCTCTTCTCCTCCGCTCTCCTTCCCAATTCTCTCCTCCCCCCTTCCTCCTCCTCCACCTATCGTCTCCTACCTTATTTTTTCTCTGCTTCCCCCTCTCCTTCACCTCTCTTCCTCAGGCCGGTACATGCAGGCTTGTACTGGTCGGTATTCATCCAAACCGGCATACAAACCGGCCGGTACACATCCGGTCTCCCCCTAATCCGATCCGGGGGAGAAAACTGTCCCGGTTAGCCACCGGTACGGTAAATATCGGCCCGTACACAGTACCGGCCGGTATGGAAATCCCTAGTATGCATTTTTTCCGTATAGTTGCTTAGGTAAAACCATATGTAATGTAAGTATTAATTGGCAATTAAAATTAGCATGTACCAGTCCACTCAAATTACTCAAAATAGAACAAACATCTTCTAATATATATAAGACTAGAATGTAAAATGCATGACGCATGAGCTATCAATACAGTGCATGACACATGGGCCAAGGGGTGGATCAAGTCAACTTCAGGCTGGATTTGACCCAGGCTTGAATCTGATCGTATCAACCTGTTGTGATGTTGATACAGATCAGCGCCCTGCATCTCTACATGGACCAAAACTACTGGCCCAATTGCCTTTGGACACCTGGGGCTGGCTCGATTATAACCGTCTGCATCCAGTACTGCGTATGAGGCACTGACTTCTGAAACTCTCTATTTGATTCGACATCATCGGGCTGACTTGCTCGGTCCTTTATTTGCTCCATGTGTCTCCTCAGCAGCTCTCTGTGACTCTGCAGGGTGAGCCACATGATCAACATCCTCTATTCCTACCTCCTCAACACTGTAGTGATAAGGTTACAGTAGATCACCTGGCTTATAAAGCAAAGGCTTCACCTAGCTATTTATAGTCCTCAACCTGGCCCCAATGAGAACATCATCGTCCCTAACAAGACCAGTGTTACGTCGATCTTCCCCTCGTTTCTCACCCGATCCATGGAGATGTGTCTTGGTATGAGCATCATATTGTCTTGAACATATAGCATATTCTCCAAACGAAAATATGGTAGGCAATGGTAGGCAGTTCTTCTTCTTCTTTTTTTGATTGGTTCAGCCTTTACCCTGGCTTAGGGGGGAAAATGCCCTATATGTTAGGCGGTTTTGTAATTTTAAGTTGTTCATAATTGGTCTGGCTTGAGGGTATAAATGCTGTATGTGATCTCATTTTTAAACATCTTGCTTTTTTATAATCAGCTAAACATATGCCTGCTTTTCAGGTTAGGTATCCTGTGTTGTTGACTCCAACAGAGAAGCAGATGGCAAGAAATGTTTGTATTGCTTTTAGGCAAGCGGTAAAGTAACCATGTTTAAACTGTTTATTTGCCGCTGGTTACTTCTGAATTTGGTTTGGGACAGGATGCTGTTTCTTATCATTCCTTCACTCAGAGATGAAGTTATCCACTAGAAGTATAAAATCTTAAATTCTTGACGCTTAGAATTTATTTTGTCACGAATGAGAGTCTAGTGTCATGAATAGAGATTTATGACCTTGAGCGCATATCTTGCACACTAAGTCATAACTGTCATGAATAGAGATCCATATGCGGGTCGTAAGATTTTGCTGCAAAATACAGTATTCAGGATGGAACAAACTATTTTGATCTATTTATTCTTTCACTCTTGATTTAATAATTGAGAAACTCCCTCTAATGAGCTGTTTCTTCAAACAAACTCAAGAATCATGTTTATTACAACTTCTACTTCCTCATTCATTAGATAGACGACTTAGTGTGTAGCTGTTTACTGACCATCTCTGGTTTTCATTGATAGGTTTGTGGCTTTGATCTGTTACGTTGTGAGGGAAGATCTTATGTGTGTGATGTAAATGGATGGAGCTTTGTGAAGAACTCCCACAAGTAAATGTTTCTTTTTATGTGCCAACGGATTCTAGTAAAAAACAATCTTGCAGATCATGTCATTGACATTATATTCTCTTTTTGTCACAATGAATTTGTTTTCACTTGGGAACGCGTATAAAAAAAGGTACTATGATGACGCAGCCTGTGTGCTAAGAAAAATGTTTCTTGATGCTAAGGCTCCTCATCTTTCATCAACGATTCCTCCTTTTCTTCCTTGGAAAGTTAATGAACCTGTCCAGCCTTCTGAGGGACTAACACGCCAAGGAAGTGGACTGACAGGAAAATTTGGGCAGGCAGAGGAGCTCCGTTGTGTTATTGCTATTATTCGTCAGTAAGGATCCTTCTTTCATGATTTAAGTTGAGATTTCATATCGCTTCTCTAATGCTTCTTTGGTAATTTTTTAGTGGTGATCGAACTCCAAAGCAAAAGGTGAAGTTGAAAGTTACTGAGGAGAAGCTATTGAACATAATGTTAAAATACAATGGTGGAAAGCCAAGAGCTGAGGTGCTTATTTTCTCTCATTCATTTTGAGAGAAAGCACTATGTGAACTTTCAGTGATATTTATTCTGTTTCATCATTTATACTCTAATCTTATTTCCTTCTTTAGACAAAGCTCAAAAGTGCAGTTCAATTGCAAGATCTGTTAGATGCGACTAGAATGCTGGTTCCGCGTACAAGGTAATAACTAAGTATAAATATTTACGCAAGTCATATCAAGCATTTATCGATGCATGCAATGCAATGTCTTCTTGGGCTTTTGTCTGTAATTAACTTTGATGTGGGAGCGTGCACAGTTGCAAAAAGAGATGGAGAAGCAGTGGTCTGCTCTCATTGATCAACCAACGAAAGCCTTCGATCGAGAGAGTGCACTTTTAGTTCACTCGATGGATCTTTTGTGTCGATCGAGTGAGCATCATTACTGTTCTGCGAAATGGCTACTCTTGGCTACTGTTTTCTGAACAGTATTTTTGCAACCGTAGAGCATAAGCCATTTATCAAAGGCACTTATTTTTCTCTTAAACTTGGCCATCCTTTGATCTTGATTATATTGGGTTATTTGGCTTATTTGGACTCGAGTCTATATCCGTTTAAGTCTTAGTTGATTAGAACTTTTCCTATTTTTTTAATCTCGAAATCCATGCTAAATTTATGTACTAGCTCATAGGAATTATTCAAAAGTTCTGCTTTTATTGCTTCTCTTTGTGAGATCTTCTTCCTTGTGTCCTTTGACGTTCTTCTTCAAGAGTGAAGGTGTGGATTTGCTTACCAACTACGAGAGATTCTTCTTCATGTGATGAACTAGTTGTTCTTGAGGCGTCTCCCTTTGGATCACAATCACTTGGATCTACTTCATAGGGTCATCGGAGGAGATTAGTTATTGAGCTTTGGGAAGCGATTGTACAGTTTGCTCCCCAAACTCACCCCTATATTTCCATACCGAGCCAGCATGGAAAGATGACTCATTTTCTGTGTGTCAACAGACTACCGGAATCTCGATTCGTATTAATGGAGAGATGACTCGTTTTCTGTGTGTCAACAGACTACTGGAATTTCTCGATTCGTATTACCAGTCTGTTTTTTCTGGCATCAAACTTGCTCGAGCATTTATAATAACCTTGTTATGCTCTTGATAAAATGGGTGTAACCAGTATTACTAGCTACTTTGAAAATGTTGGAACTTTTTGATCACCTAGTTCAGCTACTTCACAAATCCACCGATCTTTAGCAAGGAAATGGACATTCATTCTAGCTCCATGCAAGTCATCCCGTGTTCTGTTATGATTCATTCTTTTGTTTATACAACTTCAGAGGACAACTTTTGTTTCCTCTAGTGTCAAGTATTGTTGGATATATCTATGTCATGCACATGGCATGAACTATAAAATGCAATATGTATTTTGGGTCCGTGACACTGAATAGAAGAACCATGGATTCCCTTCTGCTGGCATGAGACGTGTTGATGTCTAGTGTGCATGTTATTATTTATCGGCATCGACTGCCGGTCGGCACGATCCCGTGCCGACACTAGATGCCTGCTGGATCCCGTGCCGACACTAGATGCCTGCTGGAAACTTACTGGAACAGTCTGGACCAACTGAAACTGAGATTAATGAGTGGAACTAACTACTTTAGAAAGTAATATGCAGACTGATATTAATATGTGCACTATCACTTCTCATTCCAGAGCTTCCTGCAAGATAAACCTATGGGCATCTCACAGACTCACAGAGTGCTTCAAACTTAATAAAATTGCAGTCAGCGACTCGTGGACATTGCTTTTAGCCTCTTAGCCTCTTAGGATTTTTAGTCTTATTCTGAACAAATATTTGACAAAAGTAGAGTTAAGATGAAGATGTATATATTGATTTATGCTTCTTCAGGAAGCATCAGGTTTAATGATCTTATGTGTAGAATTTGAAGTCAGGAACTTATAAATCTTTTCCAATTAGGTCTGGTCGTGGAAGTGATAGCGAGACTGAAGGTGTTGAACATGCTGAAAAACTTCGCCAAGTAAAAGCAGTGCTTGAGGAGGTATTTTTGCTTTTAAGTTGACTTTGTCAGTTTGCATGTGGATATGGATGTGCTTGTTTTGGCAAATGATAGCAAATAATGTACCTGCATAATTGGTTATTGTGTTGTTAATGTTCTATTAGGATGGTATAATATGGATAGAGTTCTTTTCTATCTTTAGCTAATATGATGCACTTGAAACTGGGTTGTTTCTGTATACATGCCTGACAATGACAAGTAACACAAAAACCCAAGGGTGGTGTCATAAACTCATTCCACCCGTTTTCCATGCGTATGTTGATATTTAGATGCAAGGGTTCTGTTATTTGAGGTCATGTCCATCAAATCAGGTGCAAAGGGCTCTTCTTTTTTCATTCAGAAGTTGGTTATTATAAGAAGGGGTGAAAGATAAGAAAAGGAAAATGGATTTTGAGTTTGCACCTGATCTAATGAAATAAATATACTCATGTCATCTGTATTTTAAAGAGATTCCAAATGAATTTTGATGATTGGCTTTAGACTAGCCACATTTTTGGCAATCCATTTGATTTTCTTTGTTGTAGGGTGGACATTTTTCAGGTATATACAGAAAAGTTCAACTGAAACCATTAAAATGGGTTAAAGTTCCAAAAAGTGATGGCGATGGTGAGGAAGAAAGCCCAGTTGAAGCTCTGATGGTTCTCAAATATGGGGGTGTGCTTACTCATGCTGGAAGAAAGCAGGTAGTTTTGCTGAAGACTTTTCTGAGTATCTCCTTTCATATTTGTATTTAGGTAATTATGATTAGCTCTACGAGCCATCATTGAATGATTTTTTTTGCATCTTGCTTATTTGATTGTTCTGTTGCCACTTGAAGGTCGATATATGTATCCAAACTCAGTCCTCTATTTGGTTGCAAGATATTACATGATTTTTTTTGCATACACCATTTTTTGACTGCTATGTTGCCCTAGGTTGGTGATATGTTAATCCAAACTCAGTCCTCAAGTCTTTTGCTTGGTTGCAAGATATACCTATTTTTGTTCTGAAGATTGGCATATAACGTTCAGTTGCTCTCACAATCACCTTATTTAGCCATATCATATTAAGCCAGGAACATATTAATTTCCGCAAATCAATCACTTCTGTTTACAACAATTATCTTTGGTTGCTGATTGAGTATTTTCTTCTTAAATGTTGTCCGGGTCAAAACTCTTAATTCTTGGTGGATCCATTTTGTTAGGTATCATCTTTGTGAATGCAACACAGCTATAATCGGCCTTTTAGTGATTGTCTAAGATGTTGATTTAGTCAGAACAACATTTTCATTTTGTTTAGTGACAGTTCTTAGACCAGTTTTGTCAGTGCCAGCAACAAAGCCGCTGGTAAAAGGACTAATATGAGTGGCTAATTATATTTATCAAGGTTCATGTACAAATAGAGGTTCAATGATAGTTCATACGCGGTTATACATGTTTGTTGGGTCTTATGATGAAAACCTCTTTAGTCCATTGTTGGATCATTAACGTGATAATGCATAGTCAATTATCTGTAGTCATCTCAGTGTTCTTTCCCTTTTCCAGGCAGAAGAGCTAGGAAGGTACTTTCGGAACAATATGTATCCAGGTGAAATCTCTCATCTTCTTTCTTTGGCATTTGACACAAAAACTGCCTTTACAATTATTTGAGGATTTTTATTTTCAGTTGGAATTAGTTGATTGACTTATGGCAAGTCGAAGCGTTTATGAAGATAATAATTTATTTAATTAGTTTATTGATTGTTTGAAATATGATGGCATTGTATTTGGTTATGGAGATTTGACTAGTTGACGGTTTGTTGAACAGCCTAAGCAGCAAATTTGCTGGTCATACACCTTTTAATATTGCATTATATATATTCTTATGATGTTCTCATCTGCGTGTAGCATTGCTACAATTATAGCAGTGTGATCTTGACATCCAGAAATTTTATGTAGAGGAGAATGATTTTCTTTTCCCAAAACGTGATTTGAAGAGCAATATTTTGATTGCATTCTTATTGTGAGGATTGAGAAAAAAATGATTGGCAACATAATTGAGTGGTTAAAGCAAATTAGCAAACGTCATGACCTTAGCTCTTATAGTTAAGACTAAAAGTTATGTTATTTGTTATCAACTTACTCAGCTCATGTTGGAAAGATTTGTGCCAAAGGTCTAAATAGATTCTTGTAAAGGCGGAGTGGTAATATGGAAAGAAAAGCCAAAGAAAATCAGATCATAGTATGCCAACTTGTCGAGACAATGTATAGAAACATTCGTTTGTAGGGGAAGCTACAACTTTTTAAGAGGAAGGTCTTTCATTTTTTGAATTAGCATTGAATATGATAATATTTTTCCTAGAAGAAGGTTAATTATGGAAGGATTCAATATACCAGGCAAACATTTGAAATGGATGACATTTCTTAATTCCCCCTTTCAAGCTATAGCTTTGTAATGATCAGATGTATTTGTACGAGTATTTTTCTTGTAATGGGTCTGAGGTCGGTTTTTGGATCCAATTACTGGAAAGGATGATGAAGGTTATGGTTTGGGGCGAAACTTGGGTTAGGTATGGGCGGCTAGGGTTAGGGTTAGGGTTTCAATTAGGGTTTAGGGTTAGGCGGGTCTGGTTAGGGTTTAGGGAGAGAATGAGGCGCGGAGAGAAGGGAGAGTGTAGGGATGAGAGAGGATAGGGGTGTTAGAAAGAAAAGGTATATTGTGTGCGAGAGAGAGAGAGAGAGAGAGAGTAAAGAGAAAAGGGAGAAATGTAGATAACGAGATACGTTAGAGAGAGGGCTTGGTTTAGAGAGAGAAATGGATAGGGGAGAGAGAAGCCGGGCAGAGAAAGAGAGTTAAGGAGAGAGGAAAGTGTGTGCCGCTCGAGAAAGAGTTATGTATTCTAGAGAGAAGAAGAGGGAGGTGGGTAGGAGAGAGAATAGATAGCCACACAGTTAGAGAGAGAGAAGGAACTATGGATGAGAGGGAAAGCATAGAAGAGAGGGTGCATCTGGGGATAGAGAAAGTCTGGGTACGGTTATTGTCTGGCCAGATTGAGGGGAGGGAAGAGGAAGAAAGGCAAGGTGAAGCTAGGGAAATTGGAAAGGTAGGAGGAAGGCTTGATGAAGGAGTTGGCTGGGAAGGAAGCGAGGAGAAGACGAGTTTGGGCGTGCTTGGTGTTTAGAAGGAGAAGGGCGGCTGATGGAGGAGAGGAAGAAGGTGAAGGTGAAGAAGGACCGTTGCAAGGGAAGGCGGAGGGGGAAGAAGAAGACGGGGGTGAAAGTGATTGAAGAGAACTCCAAGGGAGAACTCAGCCTCAAAGAAACCGAGGCTCAGCCTAAACAAACCCGAAGTTTGGGTAAAAGCTACTCGGTGGTACCTCACTCTTTATTGTTGCATATATTTATACATAGGTCTTTACGTACTCCTAGTACAACTCAACTAGGAAAGTAGGAAAGAAAAAGAGTACTACTCGAGGCAACATAAGCTAGGACTCAAGAGACATGAAAGAAATCAAACTAGACCCAACTAAAGTAGGACTCAACTCAACTAGACAGCAATTTAAATAACTAGGAAAATAACTCGGAATTAATTAGGAAACTAACTAGGAAAACAAGTACGAAACTAACAAGGAAAACAAGTAGGAAAGTGCGTAACAACTAGGAATGTGAGTTGAACCAAGCGTCCATTCTCCAACTAGGATTGCCCTAATAGGTGGAGGTTATTCTGGGTAACCATGTACCTTAAAACTCTTATGGTCCGAAAACCAAGGATTGCTGCGCTAGTGGTATGCGCGTGCCGACACGGTATGTACTGCCGGTATTGTGTGTAACGGACCGACACGAGGGCGTGCCGGTCTTAAGACCATTTTTGGGGTATTTTCTTCCTCTTTCTTGCTGCAATTGGTATATTAAACAATGTAATTAGCACTTCAAAATGATATTCACTCGTATTCAATATCTCAGCTGGCCAAATATCATCTCTTATACCAGAGAATAAAAGTAATTAACATGAAAATTAGCATGATTAATTACTATAAAATAAATTAATATAACTAGTTAACTGAAAACTAATTAACACTAGTAATTAGTATATAAATTATCACTAATTTACCATACAAACAAATAATAGGAAAGAACTAATAGTTGTTAACACTTCACAAATTAACATACCTGAATCCTTCAATAGTCCACCCACGTTCTCCCTAGTCCCTACGGGCCCACCGGTGGCTGCCAAGTGCCAACAGGTCCACGCCTATGTTCTTCTCTCCCTTTTTTCCTCTCTCCCCCACCTTTATTTCCCCTTTATTTCCTCTTTTCCTTCCCTGCGGTAGCTTCCTTCTCTCCTCCTATTTCTCTCTTTCTTTCCTCCTCTTCTCCTTTCCTTCTTTCCTTCTCTCTTATTTTCTCCTCTTTCCGGCTGCCCTCTCCCTTCTCTCCTCCCTCTTTCCCTCTTTCTCTCTCTCCTCCTCTCTTTTTTCCCTCTTTCCCTTCTCCTCTCTTTTTTCCCTCTTTCCTCTTCCCTTGTCCCTCTTTCTCTACTCCACGTCCATTGCTTATAGAATAAAGTTTTGAATAATGGCCACGTGGCATGTGTAATGCACATGCCACTTATGATATACTGATTGATTGATCTATTTCATCGGTAGTGAGATACCAATGGATTAGATCAACCAATCAGTACCTCACCACCGATCCGAGTATATTCAATCGGTAGTGAGATATCGATTGATTGATCTAGTCTATCGGTATTGGGCTATTGATGAACTAGATCAATTAATCGATATCCCACTACTGATTCAATAACGTGTGTAATGTACATGGTTTGGGCCATGGACACAAATCAACGCTCTTGCTTATAGCACGAGACCTGACAAGAGTCTATGGCTGTGACAACATGCAATATTACGCTCAATAATGTACCCAAGTCCATTATTAATCATTGGCCAGCATCTAGACCTGGTACGAGCCGCTCAAAACCTAACCTAAGGGTTTCGCTTTGTGCAGGGTTTCAACCGGTTCCTCCCCATATATGGTATGGGGGTAAAGACCGACTTGATTTTCCATCATGTCAGTAAATACCGGCCGATACGGTACGTATCAGGCGGTACATAAAACCATGCTTGAAACCAACGATTGCAGTGCTGGTACATCAAACCATGCTTGAAACCAACGATTGCAGTGCTGAAGGCACATGCCAATAATGATCCTATGTTTGAAGGCAGTTATGAGATGATAGGGACTGAGGAGGAGAGAGAGAGAGAGAGAGGTACCATTGCTAATGGAGTCCATTGAGGGGCCCGACACCTGTGAAGCCACAATGGGAGAATGAGAGACGCCGGATGCATCGGGGATTGGAGGAGGGGATTGAAGGTTTGGGAGTAGATTTTACGATTTATATGTAATCTGCAATGGGTTTTGGGTGAAACCGGTTACACTTAAACTGAAATATTAATTTTATCTCATTTACCCGTTTCATAATTGATTTCCACCTAAAACCCGTTATCAATATGTGCAAGAGCTTGTCGGTGTTGTCGAGTCGACTCCCAAAAATTCCTTAGCAGATGAGTTCAGTTTCATCCTCTTAAAACATCACTAATACTGCGCCGAAGACTTTATTTTATGGTTCTAAGCATGAAGAAAAATTTGTAAAATTTTGATCTCAACAATTTCGAATTGCATTATTACTTTCAGTATGCCTTATCCAAAAGACTTGAATCTGTTACTAACATGGCTTTACCCTTTTATAATTGGCTATTGAGTCTAGGATTTAATTAACCAATTGTTTCCCTCTCCGTCAGACACCATCTGGTTATTGGTGATAACTGTGGCCTTAGTGTGAGATGAGTGATCCGACCAACCTGCATGGTGTAAACTTTATTTCTATTATAGGCTTGTCATTTTTGCCTATTTCTAACTTATGGTCATGTGGTGCATGATTGAGAAATCTTGTAGCAAAGCTTTGATGATTTTTCCTCTCTTTGCATTTGTTAGGTGAAGGAACTGGATTGCTTCGCCTCCATAGTACTTACAGGCATGATTTGAAAATATACAGTTCAGATGAAGGTCGCGTTCAGGTACAAGTACAAAATTGTATCGCTTTCTGTCACTTTTTCTTATTATATTGTAGAAACTTGGAACTTGCGATTGAACATGCTCTACAGACAAAACTTTATGTACATCAATTTTTTCTGTCAGTTACCAACGTTGGTTACGCCTACTTGTGCGCATACACTTAAGTAGGGGTGAGCATTCGGTTTTCGGTTCAAAATCGAAAAACCGAAATTTTTTCGGTCCAAAATTTCAAAAACCGAACCGAACCGAATTAATTCGGTCCATTTTTATAGAAACTTAACCGAACCGAACGAATATTCGTTCTCTCTCCTCCAAAGCCCCCTCCTCACCCGTCGTTCTCTCTTCTCCCTCCTCCATTCCAATCGCGACCCACTTCCACTCCAAGCCGATACATGGCAGCCCAGGACTTCGTCGTCGGCCATCCTTCGCCAGATCTCCATCGACCCATACTCGAGATCGGGAGTTGGGGGGCAGGAGGAGCCTGTTTAGAATGGGGACTTGGAGGAGAGAGAACTAGGGGAGCCCGTGGAAGTCAAATCTCGGCACAAATCCTCTTCGACGGAGGAGATCAGGGCAGTGCGGTGGAGCTTGGCGTCGGGGCAGCTGCGAGAAGAGGTCGGGACAATGGGAGAGACATGCGCGATGGGCTTGGCGAGGTCGGACGGAGCTCAGGGGCGCTCGAGGGCGGAGGGAGTCTGGAGGCGGTGGTGAAGCTTGGCGACGGCTAGGTGAAGGGATATGGCGGTGGCCGGGCTTGGTTGGCGAGGTGATTGTCAGAGACGGAGGTCTAGATCGGGAGTTGGGGGGGGGGGGGGGTGTTCCGTTGAGGGGACTTGCAGGAGAGAGGAGTTGGGGCCCCCAAGCGTCTCCCTCTCTCCCGTATCCTTCCCCGTCGCCTTCCCCCTTCACACTCGCCATCACCATCACCGATCTCCTCCCGCTCCGATCTGCCTCTGTCTCACACGCCGTCCGACCCGGCCGACCTCAACCTCTTTCCACCAAGCTTCGCCGCCACCTTCTCTCTTTCCTCCCCGCAGGAGCACAACCCCTTCTCCTTTCGGCCACCGTCCGACTTCCTCTTCGACCACACTGCTGCCGGGTCATGCAGATCTTGTCCCGCCCTTGCATCACCGCCATTGCCTGCCTCTCATCTTTCCTCCGAACACCCTCCTCCCTCCAACTTCGGTTTTTCGGTTTTAACCGAACATTAAAATCAAAAACCAAAACCGAACCGAACACCGATCTTTTTGAAAATTAAAAACTGAACCGGAAAACCGATCGGTTTTTCGGTTTTGGTTCGGTTCTGTTCACACCTACACTTAAGCTCTCTGCTATATCTTGGAACCTCCTCTTGGAGGGGTAATTTTATTGTCCACTTGTTTAGACATCTACATTGCCAGGGTGATAATTACGTGTAGCTATCCCTTCTAGAGAAGGGATGTTAGGTTTTCTTTTTGTTTTGGTGGTGGTTGGGTCGTTTTTTTGTTTGGTGGGTTGGGGGGTGGGTGGTGTTGGTGTTGGTTTGGTGGGGGCGGGAGGAAGGGGAATGGGCAAGAGAGAATATATAGAGGTGTTTTTTTTTCTTTCTTTTTTTTTTGGTTGGTGGGGGGGGGGGGGGGGGGGGGGTTGACTGGAGAGCCTTCCATTTTTCCATCATTCGATGTTATAGGATTGATACTAGTTCAATAAGATGATTTGGTGAATGAGATGCGTCTCAGATCAACTCAAAGAGAAGGGTCTATAATCAAAGCTGAGGCAAAATTTAATTCATCCAATTGTTTTGAGTGACTCGCACTAATCCTAAGTGATATCTAACGGGTGAAATAGAAGGAATAAACGCCCAATCTCCTCTTTCATTTGTCTTGCTCGTATTTTGGCTGGACAGTTTCGACTTATTTTTGAGCTTGGAATCACCTTACATCTATGCTTTTTCCCCCCCAACCCCAAAGAATAAAGCTCTACAGATCATTATCATGATTCATGATTGGAATTTGGAATGGATGATAGTTCATAAGTCATAGACCAGTGCAGAATTTTGTACAATTTATTTTCTATTCACGCTTGATTTTCTATACGCGTTATTTGCAAGACAATCTTCTAAGATCTCATTGATCCAATAGTGAAACAAGCACCATCAGCAACCTGAGTCAGCTAATTATCTTGAAAACTAGGGAGATTTGTAATTGCAAAAATTATGAATAAGACTTACTTGAACCCATGTCAACAGATGTCTGCAGCTGCTTTCGCCAAAGGCCTTCTTGATTTAGAGGGTCAATTGACTCCAATTCTGGTATATATCCAATTACCTTACATACCTTGTTCACAATATTTTGTTTTGGATAGAATGAGATGCATCAACCTTTATTGACAGGTTTCACTTGTTAGTAAAGACTCTTCTATGTTGGATGGACTGGAGGATGCTAGTTTTGAAATGGAGGAAGCAAAGGTTTGTTCTCCTTCTAAACTTCCAACTTGGGCATAATAGGGTGCCAATTAATGATACAATTTTAAACCTTTCATAACAATTAGCATGGGGTTTTTTTGTTTTCCCTGGTATATGTGAAAAATAAACAATTTGCAAAGTTGTGTTAGTCCTTAAATAGAACAACTTAATATCTGCTAGCTTATATAGGTTTGATTGAAAATCAAAAACGTTGAACACTTCATATTCAATAGCCTTAGACAAACAATTTTCGAAAAATTAATCTAAAGGTTGTTTGTGGGTGGTATTGTATGAGTTTCTCATCTGCCACATTTGGGCTTGGCCTGCTTTTTTTTATGGTCCAATCTACTAGTGTTTTAGGATTCATTTCATGATTGATTTTAGTTTTGATATTTGGCTTGCTCCCTTGGTACAATAGATTTATGTTGGTACTGATGCTATGATTTCATGGCCAGGTAGCTTAGAAAGGTATAAGGGATATATAAGTAGTTGTGAAACTCTTTTATTGGGTTGCTGTTCCAGTTTTAGTTTATTCCTCCCATGAAATGACAACTATCAAGTGCAAAAGTTCTCTTCTCGACTGTTTATCAAGATACTAAAGTTACTCTGTAGCTCCAGCATGCTAGGAATTCAAGTCTGCACATCGCGGTCCTCGAAAGTTTATAAATACCTTCATATGTGATGTTTCCCAAGAAGGGTGAGACTCAACAAAGTAGCAGACTTCAATACTGAACCCAGTACAAAAACAAGTCATTCACAAGTCAAACTTGGGTAACAGGATTCTTAGACCTTTAGCTGGGGCCCTCCTCATAAGCAGCACACTCTAAGGGGAGGGCATGCATGAATAATGGAAAGGGCCCATCCTGTAGCATCACCTTCAGCCTCAACCCACACACGTGTCAAGCAACCACATACCTGTCATATGCCTAACGGGACTTACTCTAGCTCTCGATCTCTGTGGAACCATGTTGCTATAAATGACTGTCACACTCACTTTGATCGATGAAACATCAAGAAAACTTCATGATGGTTCACAAGGTGTAAACATAATATAATCTCCGTTATGGAACTTAACATGCAGTTTTTATCTCTTGTTTATATCGTACTTTCATAGAAATTGAACCACTATTATGTCTGATGTTTATTTCTGACCAAAGCCGATAACATAGATTTTTAATTCGAGCATTATTTTGCAAATAACTGTATCTGGGACATACATAATATGTGCAGACTAGATTACATGATATCATCACCTATGAAGCAAAGGCTTCACACGTCAATGGAACTGCAGAATTCCCCTGGATGGTTGATGGAGCCGGTTTGCCACCAAACGCTTCTGAACTTCTTCCAAAAATGGTACTTGTAATTGGATGATAATTTTGCTTCAACTAGAAATTAATTTTTTGCATCGTCTCCTACGCTTTTTTGCTTAATTGTTGTGATTCATATGACTTCCTATGGTTTCTACTTGAGGTGGCATTCCCAAATTTTTGACCTACTTGATCCTGAGTGGGGAACACTACTTATTGAAGTGCAAGTTGATTTCAGTATTATAAATTCTGTTGGTAGTTTTGTCAATTAAGGTTTCTAAATGTGGACAGTTGCCAAATTACTGTTTCCGTTGTTGACATGTCACTGGTCTCCATTGCTAAGACTTGCTTCTTTGGTAAACAAATAATATTTTGTTTGTGGTAGAAGAGCTCATCACTTCTTAGGTCTGATTCTGTTGATCCTTTCTTCATAGCTTGGTTTTGTGCTTTATTCTTGTTCAATTTCAATTTTGGCGGGTTATCATGGCATAAGAATTTCAGTAGAGAAGTTCATTTCACCTAAAATTTTGTTAGTAGTTTTCTAGGATGTTGCAATATAGCTTAGATTTTTCTGTGAGGTTATCTGAAAGTTGCACTTGAAAGTTTAAAGTCAGTTTCCCACCATTTGATATTTGATGAGGTTATCTCTGAATCCTCATTAGTTGTGTGATGTAGGCTCTCTTTTAATCCTCAGATTCTATTTGCTGAATTGTTTCGTGGTTTGTGGTATTACTCAACTCAGGTGTATAAATGGTAAATTCTGTCCTTGTTGTCAAGCAAAAGATATTAGTTTCAGTGGGTCATACCCTAAGACTTAGGTCTAACCAAATCCGAAAACAGGGTTCCAGTGGATGATGAAAATTATTGGCAAGACTAGCCAATTTTCTGATTCGAATATTCAAACGAGGCAGTTGGCACCACATGATTATTGGAGAGCAGCATAGAATGAATATAGTGCAATGTTCATAACTAGGTATATAAGTAAATTGATGCAAGTTTCAAATTTAATATCGCATGCTTACTAGTTATAAAAAAAGATGGAGATTTACAAGTTTTTTATTTTAGTTTTAGTCTTGGGAGTATTATGATGAGATCCCTATCTGGGAGAGATCTCACCGGGTAGCGGAAGAAGGAAGGTGGAGAAGATGGTGGATATTTACTCTCTTGATGGTTGAGGATGACCCTTGTATTCAGTTGATGGCTGGATAAACCCCTTAAACTCTTTGATGATTTCCTGAATAATGAGATTACAGAATCCTTGTATCCAGATATTTCCTCTCTTGATGGTTGAGGATGACCCTTGTATCCATGTTACTTGATTTCTTCATAGAGTGCTTCTTCATGTAGTTCGAACTGACAAAGAAGATAACTGCACAAGTGAAGCTGCTAGTTAGAGATGAAGACGAGAAACGTGCAATGACAAGCTCTTACACAGTGCTGCCTCCATATGACCAAGCAACGGCACTTGGGAAAACAAGCATAGATGTAGCTCGAATTGCTGCTGGATTACCTTGTGGTAGTGAAGGCTTCCTCTTAATGTTTGCTCGTTGGAAGAAGCTTGAGAGGGATCTATACAACGAGCGCAAAGGGTAAATGGAACAATGACGCTAAAAAGCATCTTATGTTTTAGTACTTGCATCAGTCTCATCATATTTGACAATTATGTATTGCTCCTCCTATGAGTAACTGTGAGCTGATTTCATGTGCAGTCGATTCGATATCACACAAATTCCAGATGTTTATGATTCTTGCAAGTAAGATACTCAACTATCTTCTGATGAGAAATTGAACAACTTTGACATGTTGCACCTTCCCTTTGATATTTGCGCATAAGGGAGCAATGAAATGCATATTCCATTTATGATGAACTATCATGACTTATAAGATAGTTGCTTATCCATGTATGGGATGTGACAACTTGGAAAAGGGAAAAGTTCTGGCATGTGTTTTCTTTTATGATTGATTCTTTGTAAAGTTCTGCCCTTGTTATTCATGTAACTTCAAATGTAAACTGCATCTCTGGATAACCACAATATCCTAGGAAGTACTGGTATCTGTGCTTCTAGTGGAATCCCTTAACCAATAGTATTGACAGCATAACATGTGGTTAAGTAAATTGAGTTTTACTGTTATGCTACTGTTTGTTTTCCATGTTCTCAATTTTGTTACTAGTGCTTCTAATCTTCATGCTTCGTGATTTTCTATGGGGAAGTCTGAGAGTTTTTTTTTAGTCGCATGCTTCATGTTTGTGGTAATTTTTCCATGTTGATTCTACTAGCAAAGGATTATGCATGGTCGATCTATTCATGCTAGACCTCAAGGTCAGCAAAATTATTGGTATGGAGGTATGTAATGGTGTGTACAGTTGCATTTGCCACTCGAAAATGAAACACTATGTAGGTCTCTAGTTTTGCATAAGTAAGAGAATTGAGTTTGCTCTTCACAGCACCTATTAAAATCTGGTTAAGCATGTAAGAAAATAAGTTTTCGAAAATAGTAGGTAGTCCAAGTTAATGAAGCTGAAGTAAATTGCCAGGATATGGATATGCATCTTGATAGGCATTGCAAACCAAACATTAAAGACATTCAAATATATAAGACCTCCCTTGAGGTGCTTTTTGTTATCAAGAACCGTATTTTTGTACTAGAAAGCAAGGGTTTCAATATTGGTACGGCCACCCGAACATTACCACGCTGATAAATTTTAGGCAAAGTACTTGGTAGGTATCGTGGCACGAACGTTTAACTGATATGATATTTTCGGACTGCATTTCCTCGTCTTGCGCGAAACCTCGTAAGCCTAATCTATGCATATTATACAAAAAGACCCTATTCTAACCCTATCCTAATTTCAGGGTGTCTACCTTAGATTTGATCCATTTGTCTATTTCCTCTCAGTGTCCAGTAAAGATTGGCCGTGTTTTTTTTGGAGTTCCCTTTAAGTTTTTCTATCATTTAATTTCCTATCTCATCATCAAGAACTGGAAAAGATATTGAAAGTGATACATATTCTTGCTATCAAGAAATGCAGATTTTAAGTTTCTTTACTATCTCTCCTCTTGTACAATGCACAAGGATATTATTTTCTTTGCCACTATTGTGGATTTATTATCTTGTCTTGGAATTTGCATCAGCATGTCATGTTACATGTTCTTAAGTTATCCTCTTTCTTTTTCTTTCTCCTATCGTATTTTATGTCGGTCAATGCTTTCTCTTTTTTTTTTATCTTGTTTAGCTTTTCTCCATAATAACAGGTATGACCTCCTGCACAATGCACATCTTAATCTTGAGGGTCTTGATGAACTCTTCAAAGTTGCTCAGGTATTGCAACAGCATTCCTTATAATTTTTCCTTTTTTGTGGAGGTGTCTGTATAAAACCATTTGTGGCACAATTGCCACAAATGTCCAGACCTTTTGAAATAATAAACTAATAGCTTATACTTTTGTCTTTTCTCGAGCAAAAATGAAATTGACCATCTTTAGCAGATTGGAATGTTAGAAGGTAAGTGCAGATATCTCAGACCAAAAGTTATCCATAGGATATGCAAAATAGGTTCTGGAATATCTGAGAGAGGCTTCTATATGTACTAAACCCTTCACTCAGAATCCTAGAGCACAGCGAGTTTAGGTTCTGCACTCAGAACCCAAGAGCATAGCAAGTTTAGATCCTTTCAAAACAGAAAATACAAACAGATAGTAGTTGGCACCTTTTTCTATTTTCGAGTTTAATTGTTTGTTGTTTTCGACTTTTTCAGTTGCTTGCAGATGGTGTCATTCCCAATGAATATGGAATAAATCCAAAGCATAAGCTCAAGATTGGGTCGAAGGTATAGACAGACTGATTGCTTTACCATGTTTTACACGATTTGTATTTTCCTTGTCCTTTGGTGCTTCCATCGAATGTCAAGCGGGCCATCAGTTCCAGAACAATTTTCATATTGCACTATGGTGTTGTCAATTATTGCATCATTCAATCATTATCAATTCTCTTCCCTATGTATCAGTTCTGATTGAATAAAAAATACTCTGGTTCAAGGCCCAGAGAATGGATGAAACGAGCTCTATGACCTTAATCTGCAGAGAAATGTTTTGTGCTTGTTATACAGTTTACATATGGGGATCCAAGAAACTTTTTTCCCCAACATAGAAGGAATCTAAATGAAAGAGAAAATGAGAAGAGCTGCTAGAGCACTTTCAAAGTATCATGGTGCATTATTTTTGGTTAAACCATTCTCATGCATCTAATAGTGAAATCACAAATAAGCACCTGGCTCTCATGGCATAAACAATGTTTACTAGAATGATGAACTATGACAATGAAAGAAGTGGTTCATACGTTGTACCACTACTAGTAATCTGGTGAGTTATTACAATGTGTCAATTACAAATAAAGTTCTTTTCACATCAATAGAGTCATTTGCTTCTAAGATTAGATATTATTGATTGCTTTTTCTAGATAGTTAAAGATATTGCCTTCGAGTCAACTATTGGTTTAGTTTCTCAATCAACTGAATTAAGTTCATGCGGTTTATGAGAATTTACTTCTACTCAGCTGTCTCCCTACTATGCTTGCAGAAGATTTGTGATGGATACACTGTCAAGTTGATATTGCATTATTATCTTTTCCTGCATGTGTTCAGGCTTAATTACTCCTCATTCCTATTGCTCAGGAGTTGAAAGTCCGATTTTCCTACTATACAGATTTTGGTGAATGAAAGTTCTCATTTGTATCTCGTCCTAGTAAAAAGCAAGATTGCAATGAGTTCTTGATTATTCTTGTGGTCAAAGTTTAGTCTGAATTGTGTCACTTTTACTATTTCGCACCTCAGATTGCAAGTTTATTGTGTACTTTTGCAGTTTGAATGACTTATTTATTAGCAACGAGGCTATAATGAACAATGTATCTTTAGGACTGCTGAAGTTGCATGGCAGCCCTTCACAGTTCTACTCTGTACACTTTTTCAGATCGCTCGCCGTCTGTTGGGCAAGATTTTGATTGATCTACATAACACTCGTGAGGAAGCACTTAGTGTTGCTGAATTAAAGGGATGTCAAGATCAAAGCATAGCTTTCTTGAAGACAAAGAATGAGGAGATAGATTGCCCATCAAGGCCTGTGAATAGGACTGAAGATGCAAGAAGATCTAGTTTTACTAGTGAAAAGTCAATGGATCAAGATGATGATGAAGATAAAGAAACCAAATATCGATTAGATCCAAAGTCATACTCCTCTCTGTCTTCTTATGGTTTGTCTTTTACTGTGTTTTCTTGCTTGTTGTAACATACTAGTTTTTCTTCCAGGTATGCTAACGTTAAAACACCAGAGCGACACGTCCGTACAAGGCTTTATTTTACATCAGTACGTGAATATTGTTTTCCATGCTTTCATATGGTTGTCTTTTAACCTTTGCAATACTGTTTTACATGTTCAAGCATCATTATCAATCATGAGCTTTTCATGCTCATGCTTGTGTTCAGCTGCATTTTGTTCTTATCTCATATCGTAGTTTTCTTGTCATCTTCCAAGATAATTACATTTTCACTCAGGTGAAGTGACACTTTGAACATTATTCTTTGCTATGTCAGGAATCACATATTCATTCTCTAATGAATGTTCTTCGGTACTGTAATATGGATGAATCCTTGCAAGGAGAGGAAAGTCTTGTCTGTGAAAGTGCTTTGGAGCGCTTATTCAAAACTAGAGAACTTGACTACATGAGTTGTATTGTTCTAAGGATGTTTGAGAACACGGAGGTAATGAAACCTTCCCTTGACTAATCATCAATGTAGAGATTTTATGTGTTATTTATGGTAAATTTAAGTTTATTTTCTTCAGCTATTTGCCAATGATATACTTATGGTTTTCTTTCACTAAGCATAATAGAAAACAAATTCTCATAGTTACTGATTAAATTTAAAGAGGGCTAGTGCTGTTAGACTTTGTGATGTCATGATTCATGATACCCACCAAAGGCAGTTGCAGAAAAAAGAACAAGAACATGAAAAGGGGAAAAAGGATAGAAAAAAGTAACAAGACCTTCAATTGACTGGTGGCGAGCAGACTATACAAAAAGGGTACCATTTTCTTACTAATGTGATTCTTAACAAAGTGGTACACAGAATTTGATCAAACTGGACTGTTTTTGCAAGCTGAAACCTAGTTAGAGAACCGTTGTGAGTAAATTATATTTGTCTTGAGCTCTGGGTGGATGAAACAGTTTTTATCAAGTTCTTTTTACAGTTTAGGTACTTTCTAGGTTTATACTAAAAGAAATCTCGAAGACAATTTTCTACATGAAACTATTAACAGATGAGATTGGGGCAAGAGTGTCATTGGAAAGGCAGGAAATTTTGCCTCCAAGTTCATGATTCTTGCATTTGCATTTTGCTAAATATCAATCAGGGTTCCTTAGTCTGTGTGATCTTTCATATTTCCACATTTATGTCAATGTAGATAACAATGCTTTTGAAAGTTAGTTCATGCTATCGTTAACCATAAAACATGCATTCCAGTGCCATATCCTAGTTACACTGGTATGCTAACTATACTTCTCTGACCTGTCAATTGGTGTAGTTATCGAAACGGATGTGCTTTACCGTCTCATAGTTGTTTGAAATTGCAACATGCCCAAAGAAGATTAAGAATGGTAGATGATGATTTATTCTGAAGACTGCATATTTGTATTGCAGGTGGCTCTAGAGGACCCAAAAAGATTCCGTGTAGAAATGACATTCAGTCGTGGAGCAGATTCGAGCCCTCTTGAGGTATTCATTCATTGTTTCAGCAGTGACAGGATACAAATAGTTTCTAATTTTGCATATGTTCTGAACAGAGAGACGATTTTGAAGCTGCTTCACTGCATCAAGAGCACACACTGCCTATAATGGGACCGGAGAGGCTGCAGGAAGTGGGTTCATATCTCACTTTCGAAAGGTTGGAGAAAATGGTTCGCCCATTCGCAATGCCAGCAGAGGATTTCCCACCACCAACGACTCCCCAAGACTTCGCAGGCTACTTTGGCAAAACTCCTGGAGTCCTCGAGCGTTTGGTTAATCTCTGGCCATTCCACAAGCAATCCACAGCCACGGCTAATGGGAAATGAGCAGCTAGCTTTAATTTTCTTCCATTCTTTCGTAGTTAATATTCTTTCGGTAGTTAATTTGTTCGCTTATAGATGCCAGCCAAGGAAGAACATGCTGTGTATATGTGGGGAAATGTTCAGACCGTTCCTAATGAATGCGTCTGCACGATTTCGACTATCATGGTAATGAATTCTCCAGCCGTAGGCTGTGAGCTCTACTGTGCTTTTGCTGGTATCTGAATCATGCAATATCTAAGGTTATGATACTGATAGATCAAAACATTTGAACGAGTAGAGGAAGAAGGGAACTTGATTGTTCTTCGCCATCAATTTGGATAACCAGATATCCAAACTGAACGACTTCTCAGCAGGAATTGCTGCTCTCTTTTGGCTGCCTTTTGTTCCGTTCTCTCATGGGGTGGCATGAGGTGGAACCGGACATTTCCATTTCAACGACTCTCTTTTTAACACTCTCATGAGGAGGAACTAGACATTTTCATTTTCACTACCGATTGTTTCATCTAGTCCCTCAGTAGTTCATCGGTAGTGAGATACTGATGAACTACCGATTCATTGATATCTTATTACTCTATCAACCAATCGGTAGTGAGCTACCGATTCATTGATCTAATCCATCAGTAATGGATCACTATTGATGGACTAGATGAAAGAATCGATAGTGGACTATCGATTCGATGACATGTGCATTACACATGTAACATATCCATGTATGCAAAACTTTATTCTTTCAACCACTGTCTTTTCAACTCCCTCTTGAGTGTTATCGGCAGATTCCCTACCCTTAATCAGCGGATTCTCTATCACTAAACGCATTCAATATCTCATTTCCTAAAACCACTTTCATTCCCTACAACCCATACCCTATATATTAAAAACTAGTATTTACACACTCTCTTCTTTGCTACTCTCTTCTCTGCTACATCAGCTGAGGGTATTATTTTTTCCCTTCTTCAATTTAGACAATATTTCTAAAAAAAATAATGGTAAATATATATATATTTTTAGGAAATTTTATTTTAATAATATTCTACTATTTTTGTTTCTTTAAAGTAATATTATGTGGATTTCAAAGTCAATTGTAGATCAATCATGAACGTTTATCATCTTAACTTTGAAAATTTTAGTTACAGAGAGAACGAAACAAAGAACCTGTTGGGTGTATCAAGCTAAAATTGATTTGGATTTTTTTAAAAAATAATATTATTTTAATAAAATTTTATTAAAATATACCTATAGCAAAAGTATTTTCGTAAGTTGGAGTTACGGTTTTCTTGTGAGCACCAACAAGTTATCCCATGGTCGATCCGTGCGTCGTCCATCGATCGTAGCAAGCAATGATTCACTTACGGTCGATTCAAATATCGACTGTCACATCGACTGTACGTCTCTGTCAAGAGAACATCACTCTAGGGTTGATGATTTGACCGTCAACTCAGCTCCAACTTAGCTAAGTTAGGAGCATCGATCGTGTCAACTCACGGTCGATCCTCACATTGACTGTCTCCTACTCTCCTAAGACATTTTATCAGGATCACCAGCCCTTACACTTTTATTTTCTTCTGCGCCTATGTACAAACATTCAACCGCATGTTTTCAACAATTAACGAACTACCCAATACATTTACACCCACACCACTCAAATCCAAACATAAGTTTTTTTTATAAATCAAATCATATGAAGTTTGAGACACATTAGCTATATACAACAAAAGTGGTGGCTTTTGGTTTCGTAAACCATGAAAGATGCATCAGGTTTAAGATTATCGATTCTGGAAGTTATCTAGTTTCTTCTGGGGTGGCAAAAAGGGCTTTAAAAGCGCTGGTCTGCAACCATCTCAAATAAAAGTGTATGGCCTTCCAGTGCGACCTTCTTTTGTTCAACCAGTCATGCCAAAAGTAAGTTAATTTCCAATACTTATTCATACTTTCTTCTCTAATTTCTGATCCAGTTTTTCTATTGAGAAGTTATTGCTTTCGTTAATGAATAGAATGGGTTAGGAGGGGAGTTAGGAATGGGTGACGATTTGCCTGCTGTTTTCCTGATAGATTGAATGGTATTGCAACATGATGTTAGGGCGTATTGAGTTCAAACCTTATGTGTCTCCTTTAACTAAATATTTACATGCTCAGGATGTAAGGCATCTGCCGACCATAACCAATATAATAGGCTCAACTAATCAAAAAAGAGAGAGAAATGGCGCCTGAAAGGCCATCGTGTCCCCTAATCTGGGTCTACTGATATATCACATGGTGAGCCCCCAGTACCACTGCAAATATGGCGTGGGATCCTCGCCATAGTCCACTGCACCCTCAACGACGCTATGGTACCTCTCCTACCACTGGACGATATGCTGGTGATGTGTAGTGACCCAGTCAGCAGTAACATTGCCCTGACGACCTACGCGTAACAGACTCTCAGTCACAGTGGGCGGTATCTCTTGTCGTAGGCTAAATTGCCGCATCATCCATTTTGCATGATGAATCTCCACAATCTCAAAACAGATGAGTGGCACATGGCTTCTCCAAATAGCGAATCATTCAATACAAATAGTTGGCAATAGTGCTTGACCATGCGGTGTATATAGACACCATATAATCTATAAGTTTAAAATACGAAGTCGGTTAGATAATAATAACATTAAATGATAACATAATCTTGGATAGTGAGTGATCGCTCGCAAAACGATGTCGTTCAATCGTACACAAAACATAATTTAGAAATTTATAAACCCTTATTCAAACACTACACTATATGGTAGAATAGAAGTTCAAAGTCGAATCACAGGGAAATTACCATGAAATATTGAAATCAATTCTCAAAACCCTAAACTTAAGCAAAAGAATCAATTATAGGTTTGAGTTAACTAAAGCTATTTAAGAAAATCAATTAAAAGTTATTGTTAAACCAATGAGAGAGATACTTATGGATTACTTAATCCACTTTAGTTTCATTTTCTGTATTATTAAGGTTTCGTTTGGGTGTGCGTTCATACTGCCCAAACGCACTTTTTTTTGGACCAAACGCAGCCGCGTTTACAAAAATCCCATTTGGGAATAATAGAAGATTGGTGGGGACCACGTCAAAACTGCGTCAGAGATGAAGCAGTTTATAAGTGCTTCTATTTGGCCACACCTTAGCTGCGGCGTAACAAACACAGAAACAAAATAACAAACTAATATTTTACACTGTACATTTAAAAATAAACGCACACTCAAACAACAAATTACATGAACACACTTTTCTACCACAGTTATTAACTTGTCATACCAAACAGTTTTTAAGCCGTTACTGCATCGCATCTCACCACAGTTTACAAACAGACCACACCTCACCATGGTCATAAAAAACACAACGCACGGCCAAACAGAGCCTAAGTTATCCTCTTATCTACTTCTCTAAACATTATGACTCACAGTTTCTTAAACTTGCATGAATCTCTAAAATAAAATTTATATTCCTAATGGCATAGCCTATCTTTCTTGGTATATGTTATCTTCCATCCTACAACTACCATACTTTATTCTACTCCTAATGAAAAACTCATAGGAAAGTGGAGCCATTAGATAAAATTTCAAAAGAAGAACTCACTTGGATAGTAGGATGGAGATCCAATGAGATTTTCCCAAAGTTTGGAGGAGTTTCGCCGGCTAAATCGCCAAAAAATCACCTTCGATGAGTGAGGAAACGAAGAGGTAGGGTTGGATGGGAAGGAGGAAGGGGATTGGTGGGTGGGGGTTATTTAATTATAGCTATCGGATGAAGTTACGGCTTCTTTTAATAAAGCTGTAATTTCATGATACGTCTTATTAGGTGTTCTTTAATTTCTAAACTTAGCCAAGTTGAAGCTAAGCTGACGGTCGAACCAAGCATCGGCCCTGGAGTGACGTTCTCTTGACAGAGATGTACAGTCGATGAGACGATCGATATATGGATCAACCGTGAGTGAATCAAGGAGAATGCGTGGATTTATCCCGTGAAACCTCTGCTGCATATTGTCTATAGTGACAGCCGGTACTGTGTATTCTTAGGTTCTGGTAGGACAGAGTTAGGCCTGTAACGAGAAAGTTTCGATCATAAGAAGAGACATTCATATTCTGCTAGATTCATAGTTCCATATCTTCCACTTGAGGTAATTGGGATGTGAATCCCTCAACTGAGTATTGCATGTATCATCAAGAAGAGAAGAACCCAAGTCTGAACGAGGGATTCCTGAAGCCTAGCCTCCTCCAAATCTTGATTTCACTTGTTAATCTTGCATCACCATTAAATCTTCAATTCAACTTTTTTAATTCTTACGCTCTTGATGTTCACGACATATTGTTATATGTTTTTTTGGATCCTTTTTACTTGTCTCTCTGTGGGATCGACCTCTCTTATGATGTATTGTACCACGACCGTTGTGTGAGACACATTTGAGTGACATCAGTGTGTGTACTACGCGGGTGTGAAACCGACTGGCAAAATGTAATTTACCAAATTGCCCTTAGGATGCCAAAATCAACAACGCGATCAAACAGATCACGCTCGACGCAAAAACAGACCAACATGGCATGGCTCCCTACCTACGTGGTCAAGCCAGGTTAGAGGAACGGGTCCTCACAATACTTTGTATAGAAAAGAATGCTTGTGCCATGAAAAGAATGCTTTGTATGGGTTCTACAACATAATACTTTGTTTTTTCTATGAAAATGAATGAAATAATTGGTCATTAGACTTGGTCTTTAACTTTGCCTTTGTTCTAATATTTTCTTTTTTAATCTTGATATGAAGCATATGGATGATTGTGTAGATGGCAAACCCCAAATCAGTATGGTATTCAACACATTGGAGGAGGCATGGAGTTTTTGGAAAAAAAATATGGGAGGCAAGTTGGGTTTGGTACTATAAGGCATTATGCAAATATAAGTAAGAAGGATAGATTAGTGACATCGGCTGGGTTTGTATGTGCTAAAGAAGGTTATTATGAAAGAGCTACGAGAAACCCTCGCACTTGATGGGGAACAAGGCCAGATTGTGAAGTATGAATGATTATTTCTCTCACACTGGAGAGTGGGAAATACTTTATAAAGAGTTTTGTGGAGGACCATAATCATGCCCTCGAGCCTTTGCCAACTACTCATATGCTTAGATCACATGGGAACTTGTCTAAAGTTCAAGCTATCACTATTGAGTTGGCATGTGATTCAGAAATCAAGACTAAGGCGACGCATGAGTTGATGCGTAGAGAAGCCGAAGGAAGAGCTAATCTAGGGTACACCATGGAAGATCAAAAGACATATCTCCGATCAAGAAGACAAACAAATCTAGTATATGGAGAGGCTGGATGCATCATCAAGTATTTTAAAGAGCAAGAAACAAAAAATCTGCCCTTTCATTATGCGCTATACAGTTGGATAGCGAGGAATATATTACAAATATCTTTTGGACCGATGCAAGAATGATTGTTGATTATATTTCTTTTGGTGATGTAGTAACTTTTGAAACTACGTTTGGTACTAATAAGGATCTAAGGCCCTTGGATGTATTTACCGGCTTTAATCATCATAGGAAGATGGTTATTTTCGGAGCTGCATACTTTTATGATAAGACGGCAATATCTTTCAAGTGGCTTTTTGAAACTTTTATAAAGACGCATAAGTTTCAAACGATCTTTACAGATCAAGATACTGCCATGGCAAAGGCGTTAGCAGAGGTGATGCCAGAAACTTGTCATGGATTGTGCATTTGGTACATAATGCAAAATGACATTACATCTTGGGAGTCAAATGAAAGATGGTTCCGGTTTACTCCGCCAGTTTAAAGCTTGTATGTTTCAATATATAGATGAAAGTGAGTTTGAAAAGGCATGAAAAGAGATGATTCAGACATATAATTTACAATACAACAATTGGTTGAATGGCATATACAAATTGAAGACTAAATGGGCCAAGTGCAATATGCAAAAATCATGTACTATAGGTATACAAAGTACTCAACTTAGGGAATGTTTAAACAGGGATTTGAAGGCATACTTGAAGTTTGATTTGAATATACATGAGTTTTTTCATCATTTTGAAAAGGTGGTTGAGCAAAAGCCAAATAAAGAGTTGGAGGCAGAATTTTATGTTAGGTAAAACGTGCCTTTATTGGAATTGAGTCATTCTGCTCTACTACAACAAGCATCACAGAGGTATACGCCTCCAATTTTCAAGTTGTTTCATGATGAGTAAGATCTTGCCTCGGGGGAAAAGATAAAGGTGAAAAATGAGGGCCAACTACCACGTGAGTGTCGCGCCCTGACCCGCGAAAGCCCAATCGGGCTGGGTGACTCGAAACGAAACCTAACGAAACGCGGAAAAATTGGCGAGGGTTCCCTCTAACCTATTGGTCTCTCTAATAAGTCATCAAAAACGCCTTCAATTAAAAGACTAATTTACATAACCTAAAATCACAGATTACAAAAACCAAATTTAATGTACATGTCCTCGAAGAGGGGAAGATTCAAATACAACATTTAATACTCTCGTAGGAGACTAACTAACAAAGGGGTTCAAAGCTGTAAAGAATCACCACCTCTCAGACTCCGCCTGACGCCGCCGCACCGCCAACCAACTGGCCGGTAGGGGCCACCGAAGAGGAGCTAACGCCTGCACCTGCAAAACGCAGCCTGGGTAGGAGTGAGCAACTAAGCTCAGCAGGGAAACTACACTACGACACACAGAAGGAAGAGAGAAACGCAACAGTGTCGCCCTTTAGTAAAGCCTGGGTGTACACAGGGGTCCCATAACCCCACCGCGTGTCCCAATGAGCAAGAAACCAGCACTGTTGTCTCACAGCAGGACGAAGTGAACACTGCTGGCGGGAGTCCAACCCGCTGAGTAGGCACACCCTCTATTCAAGAGACATGAATCACCGGACACTGGCTGCACCTCAGCACTCGACTAGAAGCTGACACGACCTCTAGCATCATCAATCCACAGGTGTACGAGTCATATAGGCCTATCATCAAATTCGACTGTACACCACAATTCAAACATGGTCTAAACTACCCGACCTCGATCCTAGGGCTAAATCCGAGCTTCCAAACCTCAGGATGGCGACCTACAGATCGCCCACGCCCTAACCTTATGCATTTAATGTGCAACGAGATGCATGCTATGAACATGCGCATAAAGAATAGATATAGCATGCAACAATATGTGATGATAACACAACAAGGTTTGGGCTCGGCACCCTGCCGGCCCAGGGTAGTGAACACATATTTAAGGTCTGAAACTGCTGCAGTGGTACACCACCAACTGCCAGCCAGTTCACCAGCAACCTGCATCGGGAAGCAGCCCCGCAAACAACAGAAGGCAAACCACACAGGTAAAGGCCCTCGGCGCACGCCATCATGCAAGGCTAGGGAAAGCAATAGGGCCACTCGCCCACTTATTCTAAACATCCCAGGAGTCATCACTCTCCTGCTTCACCACTACCCCTAATATGGGGCTAACATGCTTAATGATATGTATAATATATAAAGCTGTAAGAAAGCCGTACATACAAAGCCCCGCGGGCAAAGCTAATGAAAAACTCATCTCTACCACCAAAGGATCGTCTTCTAAGTAACTGAGAGCCCCTTTCATGTCGAGTCAAAGAAGATCGATCCTTCCTCCCATGAAGATCGATCATCCTCGCAACAGAGGACATCTTTCTTGTCGCGCTAAGGGAGATCAATCCTTCCTCCCAAGAAGATCGATCATCCTAGCGACAAAGGCATCTCATGCTACCTTGGGACAAAGATCGATCCCAGATGATCGATCATGCTCGGGTTCAGCATGACCAACAATGAAGGATCGATCCTTCTCCAAGAAAGATCGATCTTGTTGGGTTCTCCGGCAAACCTCCGACGAGAAATACCATTGAAAAACTCTACCAAATCCCACAAAACCTTGGGATCTGATAGTACGAAGGACTACGAGTCCAAACCGGTTAGCATGCTACAAACTAACAAACATGTAGCAAGATCTAAGCAAAACAAAACACAATCAACTCAAAACTCTCAAAAATCGGAAAACAAAGTAGGTAGGAATCCCTACATAGGCAAGAGCTGCTTAAATTCCAGCTGCTAAGCCTTGGATCGTCTTCAATCGCTTCAAAATCCAGCCGAATCTGAGCTCAAGAACGACGGATTTCAAAAGGATTCAAGGAAGAAGGTTATGTCCGTTTTATAGACAAAAGAACCGACCTATGAATGATTGATCCTTCATGACGATCACACCTTGACTTTCTGGCACTAAAAGATCGATCTTCTAGCAAGGAAAGATCGATCCTTTAGGTGCAGAAAGCTAGACTTGGGCTAAAACACAAGCCCAAGCCTGGATCTTTCGATCCCGGGTCCACCTAACCGTTCTAATCAAACACTAACATAAACATGGTCAGTGTGTGCATACGCGGGTGTGAAACAAACCGGCAAGGCGTAATTTACCAAATTGCCCTTGCGGTCCACAACGAGCCACAGGGGTAGAGGGACAGGTCCTCACAGTGAGTATACAGCTGCACTTCTTCATGTATAGAGTTTAAAATACTTGGGTACCCTATAGATGAGATAATATCATGTAGTTGCAAGAAGTTTGGAACTTTTGGCATCCTTTGTTGTCATACTCTAAAAGTCATCAACTATCTTGATATAATGACATTTCTAGAAAGGTATATCTTGAATAAATGGACAAGGGAAGCGAATAGCGGACATGACTTCAACAAAGAGAGGCCAAGTATGGAAGAAGTTGCTAATCACTGGGTTGGAAGAGTATCTTCCCAATTTTTAAAATTGTTCTATCGAGTTGCGGGGTCTAAGGAATCATGTGCTTTGATAGGGAACTTGCGAAAGCAAGACAATAAGTAAGTTGATGATATTGTAATAAATAATATGGTTGCTACTGATGATCATCAAGTTCTGCCTACTAGAGATGACAGTTTAGCTCATATATCGCCTATTGAGAATCTTGGAAAAATCAAAGGGCTTAAGAAAAAAAAAGTTGGACGGGTGCAAAAAGGATGAAGTCTTGGGTTGAGAAGAAATTGGGAAAGAAGAGGAAAACTTCAAATCGAAAGGTAATGAGTACCCTCTAAAGTCATGTATATCTTGTAGTTTGCTAGATTAATATGTGAAGTGTTAATTCTTGTTCTCAATTTTATAGAAAGATACTTCGGGCTCTCATTTGGCACCAAGTGACATTCAAAAAGCATTTGTTGCCGGTATATATATATATATATTTGCTTCTTTTGGTGAATAAAATAGTTATAGGTTCTCATAATTGTATTATACTTTGGTTTTGCTAACAATATCTAACATCTTCATATAGGGACCATTTGTTGGCTGTACATTTCTTTCATCTTCTCGAGTTTCAAATAATATGCATATTAGACTGGTAAAGTTAAGAAAAATTAAATGAATGATCTAATCTAAAATGTTATTGGCTCACTATTGTAATAACGTTTGCATATATTTTACTATTATCTCAATTTGATCTAATTATTTTGTAGCAACCAATTGTGGATCTCAACAGTCAACCTGGAGATGAACCCTTATCTCTCTCCCTCTCCTGCACCTACCCATCATCCCCCTTTGGTCATTTCATATGACTATAGAGTGAGTTTCATATTGCTTTCTTGTGTACATACTTTTCTTATATGTGCTTTCTTGTATAGTATATTACTTATTTTCCTTGACTTCATATATTTGTGTGCAGCATTTTGAGCATTTTGCGTTTTTGCTGCCAAATTGGGTATATAGAGCTTCTTTTTGCCTTGAATGCATTCAATGTGCATGCTAATATATCGTGTTTGGAAGATCATTTGTCACGCCCCACCCGGAGATATGCCTATCTCGACCACGGGACGCGAGGGAAACATGTTCTCCTTATACACAACATGTTCAACCTGTGTCTTGGATGCCCAACCGTTATCTCGATTTAAACAATTATATATACACAACAATAATTCATAAAAGAGAATCAATTTCAAATGAATTAAATTGCTCAAAGATAATTCGATAATTAATTACAAATCTCCGAATCCAAATGCATAAAACTAATTTAAAATGATCCCAATAAATCCAACATCACTACAATCCTCAAATGAAATTAATAGAATATGATAAACTGAAAATAAGGATGAATCCTCCAATGATCTCAAGCTCGGGCATCGTCATGTGAGGACCCATACCTCCAACCTAGTCCGACCGCGTTAGGTCGAGATAGTTTTGTGGTTTGGCTTAGTTGGCCTTGGTTCGCGATCAGGTTGATCGCTGCGACCCTAAGGGCAATTTGATAAATTACGCCTTGGCGGTCGGTTTCCCGCGTAGTACACACACTACCTTGGATTGATGTATGTGATTGATTAGATCCTTATAGGCGCTCTCGATCGAAAGATCGGAGCTCGATCGGGAAAGATGGAAATGAACGATCGATCGGCACTTTAGCAGGGCAGTTCACACTATAGCGGGTCAGTCCGTTCGTGAACACTGTAGCAGGTCGGTTCGTGAAAACTGTAGTAGGTCGGTTTGAGCGTTATAAATACCCCCTTCCCTTCCGCGTTCTTCTTCTTATCCTTTGTTTCCCGCATTCTTCTTCTCCTTCTTCCTTCCTGACGTGCATGAAGCCTGAAGAGAGAGAGAGAGAGAGAGAGAGAGAGAGAGAGGTCCGGCGTCCCCCGGCAAGGTTGGAGGTGACAACGACGAGGGAGGAGCTGGTTTTACAATGGTTTAGCGGCGGATTAGCGTAGTAAGGTAGGATTCTTCACCTATACCTTTGTTTGGGTGTTCTAGGTTGTTTGATTAGTTGTTGTTTTTTTCTTTGTGTTAGATGCTACAACTAGATGTATTTAGTAACTATTCTAAGTTTTATTGGATTTGGTTTTGACTTATACCAGATTTAATCATCTTTCTCCTATCTAATTTCCGGATATTCTAGTTTAATTAGAACAGCTATGTTTGAGCTTGAGTACACAGTTGTTCGTGCATGATCTCAGTTGATCTTTCACATAAAAGTTGTAGATCTCTGAGTTAGCTTTCAATTCCGACTGGTTTTATATTTTTCGGATTTATGTATGATTTTTGGTGAATTTTTATCCCAACCTGTGTTAGGACAGAACTTCCCATATTTCTATCTTACCCAGGCTCCACAGTCGACCGTCGCATATACCATCGTATATACTGTGGGCCTCAAATACCCCGTCAAGATCTCGAGATCGATCCGTGGATCGACCTCTATTCCTAGATCTTTGTTTACCCAGGGTTCATAGTCAACCGTCGCATCGACCGTGAGTCTCCTCTATTCCTAGATCTTTGTTTACCTTACGGTCAACCGTCGCATCGACCGTGAGTCTCTTTTGCCACTTTGGATCCCCAGTGTAGATGTTCCGATCACCGCCAGATTTTGCCTCACCTCAAGGTCGACCGTCACATCGACTGCCATCCTTGAATAGGTATTTTCCGTGGTTCTTTGATCAGGTTTCGTTCATGATAAATAGCCAATGATATCAGGAAGCATGCATGCTATTATCAGTGGATTTTCAAGGGTTTTGACAAGTGTTTTGGATGTGATTTAATCATAGACATAAATTGTGAAATTTTGCTTTTATACCAATGATCGCATGTTATAGATAACTATGAACATACATATATTGCTTTACAGTTGTTAGTTGTTATCGGTTTGATCAGGGTTGTATCCCGTTTGTAGCAATTTTGGTTGACGGCTCGTGGACGCCATCGTAATGCCCAAAGTTATATTGATTGTTAATCTAGATTTGTTGTTTAGTATCGTGGAGACTTGTAGGCATATGTGCCTATTTATCCGCTTTATCTAGACACATGCTATGCTCACCCCTTGGCAAGCTATGTGCTACGCCTAGCCCTGTATATTATTTGACATCTTGATGCATGCCCGAAATCTTATCTGTGCATATGAGCATACATGTAATTGATTGCATTAGATGCATTCTAGGCTATGCAGCTCGGATCTAGCCATAGGACCGAGCCTAGGTAGTAAGGATTAGGGCGTGAATTGTTATGACAATCTTATGTTATCGAGGTTACTATTTAGTTGGCTGCAATTATTTTGATTGAGGTGTAGAGGTCATCATAGGTTTCAGTCTCACACTCGTTCTCAATACACTGGTATGGCAAGTTACGTACCACCCTGTGTCCTACGCCCTATTGTTTCAATGCTGAAGCGCTTGGTTTGTGAGGGGGCAACCGTTGGCAGTAGAGGTCGTCAGAGTGCACGCCATAGGGGTAGGCGGTGGATGTAACATGTGTTTTCCCCTAGAAGTGAGATGGAACCTGGCTTTACTATTCCCTTCCTTTCAATGTGACATAGTGTGAGGACCCGTCCCTCTATCCCTTCGGCTTGTTGTGACCCCAAGGGCAATTTGGGAAATTGCGCCTTGGTGGTCGTTTTACACTGGGTGGGCACACACAAACCTTGTTTGGTGTTTGTGTTTGTTAGAAAGGTTAGGTGGAACCAGGTTCGGAAGTTCTGGGCTTGGGCCCGTTTTCCAGCCCAAGTTGGCATTTCTGGGCAGTGAGGATCGATCTTTTGGTCGTGGAGGATCGATCCTACCTGTGCCTGGAAGTCGTTGGCGGTGGCTTTCGAAGGACGGCCACGGTGGTGGCCGTCGCTTCCCCTGTCAGGGGAGGGGAGACTTTTGCTCCCCTCCTTCGCCTTTCCCCCGGCTTCGCCGGCTTCCCCCCGGCCTTAGCCCTTCCCCTCTCCCTTCTTTTCTTCGGCTGCTTCCTTCTTCTTCCTCGCGAGAGCTCTGCTTCCCCTGTTTCCGGCTGAGCTTTTCTTCGCCGTTCTTCCTCCTCCGGCCACCTTTACTAGAGCTTGAAGGCTCGTTGGGTTCGTGGCGAGGCGAGGAAGGTCCTGGGTTAGGCCTTGGGGATCGAAGCTGCGTTGAAGAGGTAGGGTTCTCACTCAAAGCTCCGGCTGTTTTGAGGGTTTGAAATCCGGGTTTTGTTTTGCTTAGATCTCCTTGTGGAGTTGTTGGTTTCCGGTTTTGAAGCCTTGAGTAGCTTCGTGATGCCTAGATCTACCAGCCCACCAAGTCTGGTGAGGTTTGGTTGTGTCTTCCGGCGTAGGCGGTTTTCCAGCCGGAAGTACGCCGGAACCCATCAGGATCGATCCTCCTGGGAGGAAGGATCGGTCCTCCTGTGTTGGCTTGCTGCGCCCAACAAATGATCGATCTTCTTATGGGAGGAGATCGATCATGGGGTCTGGGTTAGCATGGTTACCCTTCAGCCCGAGAAGGATCAATCTTCCTGGGAGGAAAGATCGATCTTCCTTGGTGCGACTGGAAGGGCGCCCCCTGTCTCGAGAAAGATCGATCTTTCTGGGAGGAAGGATCGATCACCTTTGTCTCGGCAGTGAGGGAAGCTCACTGTTACTTAAGTGATCGATCCTTCCTTCGGCAAGGATCGATCCCTTAGTCGCAGCGAGGATTTTTCAAGGGTTTTGCCCGCGGGGCTTCGCAGGTAAGTGGTTGTTTTGACGGTTTTTCCCTTGGGCTTATCATGTGGTTCATCATGCTTGAATGTTTACTGCTTTATGGTTAACCGAGGGAGTAATGAACCCTCGGGAATGCTTAGTATATTTGGGCCATGGGTTATGCCCTTTTACCGCTTTATGGTGAACCGAAGGAAGTCATGATCCTCGGGAGTGCTTAGAATAAATGGGCCGAATGTGTGCCTTTGCTGTGTTACATGTTACTGCTTTTCTTATTCGTATCCTGCCCTGTTCCTGTGCATTAGACATGCTAGGTTAGACTGGGTGGGGTAGACCCGTGAACTCCGGTGATCAATGACTAAGTGGTTGACGCCGTTACCCCGACTTGTATCTTCATGCTAGTGTTCAGTATGGGTGAGGGTGTCCTACATTTAGCGTCCGGCCCACCCTGTGTCAAGGACCTTCGGAGGTAGCCCAGTCCTTGAGCAGTGGCCATCGGAGGGACGTATGTTGGACAGTAACCTTAGGGGGGGAAGACATCAATGGGATCGATGGACTCCCTGGCTAGACTTAGTCTTGGGTCAGGAGTAAGGGGTCCTGTTGGCTCTGTGGCTTGGAGTACTGGGAGGTGGTAGTCTTAACCTCGGTCGTTCCGCCAAGTGTGGAGATCCCGCTTGGGGAAGGGTGTCCTATCAGTAGCGTCATGTCCACCCTGTGTCAGGGATTGTCGGAGGTGTCCACCCCTGAGCAGTGGTTGTCGGAGGGGCGTACTTGGGACAGGAGTCCTTCGGGTTATTGACGGGATTTATGGGATCCTTGGCAAGCCTCAGTACTTGGCTTCAGGGTTGGTTCGTTTGGGTTTGCCTTCCTAGCGAGAGTGGTAGAGTAGGACCCTGCTAAGCTGTTGCTCATTCCTACCTGGACTGTGTGTTTGCATGTGCGGGTCCCCGTTCTCCTCTGGTGCTTCCCCGTCGGCAGTCTCGTGGCAGCGTGCCGGATCCTGACCATGTCTGAGGGTCAGGATGGTTTCGTTTGTGCTTTTGCGGAGACCCCGGTGGGTGGTGTAGCTTCTTTTTGGGGACTGTTGATCCCTTGTAGCTTGTTGTACTAAACTCTTTTTTAACTCTTTAATATCTGTTTTGTAATAGATGTTAATAGATGTTGTAGTAGTTCGCTTCCGCCTTGTGCTTGCAGTCAGCTGTTTCCGCCAGCTGTGCGTTAGTCTCAGCTGTTTTCGCCAGTTGAGGCTAGTAGATGTAGGTTTCTCCCCCTCGTGTCCCGGCCCGGTCGGGGTCCTACGGGTCAGGGCGCGACACGTAGAATAAAATCCTGCTAAGCTTATTGCTCACTCCTACCCGGGTTGCATTTGCAGGTGCATGCGCCAGCGCTTCCGTAGCTCCTAACAGATCAGTTTTTGGAGGCGTTCGAGGTTTCTTAAGACTCTACTGTACTTTTGGCAGCTTTTTCTTATAGATATCCTTCGATGATTATATTAAATGTATAATTTCCTCTTCAATGAGTTTTGATAATACTGTATCAGTATATTTTGATTTAATATTGGAGATTACATTTTTAGATTTAGATAAATTGTTTAAATTAGTTGTGATAATTGTTATAAATGTGCCACAGATGGATTGAGTAGATTATGAACCCTCATGCCCCGAACTGGATGGGTTTTCTAGGTTAGGGTGCGATACGTCACCTAGTAGACCTGCAGAAGAAGATGGGTCTGCAAACGTAGCTCAAGTAGGGGTGAGCAAAAGCCCAGTATGTGACTAACGAACGACACAAGAAACTAACTAATATAAATAAACAATATCATATGGGGCCTAAGTCTTAGTTCAAGGGAACTCCCAACCTAAGCCCAATCTCGCAATCGACCCATCGCTCTCCACCACAATCCGGACGACTACCCTGCCAACCGTGGGCTCAGCTGAACCGGCATTGATCAACAGACATTAGAATGCCTCCCAATAGTCAGTTGACTTAGGTTCCAGATTGTCAATCATTCCTCGAAACAATAACAAATTTAATAATTCAGATCTATATTAAATCATACAACCATTCTCATAGAATCCTTGACCGATCACGGGGATCCATGTCCACCTGTAACCTCGATTGCAGACACCTAGACCCGATCCTAGCCTAGACTCATAGATTCGAGCTGCTCGAGAACCTCGGATCAGCGATTTACTCAATCGCCGCGACCTATCCATGTCATGCATACAAATACAAGATTTAATATGAACATAACAAGACATTAGTACACTTGCACAACTCAAGCAAAACAACATAGCATGTGTTTTTGACATAACCATATTATAACCAGCATATAACTACAATCCATAAGCATCACAAGAAATATACATATCTGCATATCATCCATACATCATGGGTAGTACACCGACCTCAAAGAGACGAACAAGAACTCCCAAACCACCAGATCCAAGCAAACTACAATCTCTCAGCTTCTTCTATTACCATGAAAAAACAGACACCTATTTAATTATATAACTAACCCATTATCTCTCGTAAGAGATCATCATATAACTTATCAATGCGAAGAACTCAAGCTCAGCAACAGCAAAACAAATCTGCCAACTCTTGGTAGTAGTAACTAGGGAAAATTACCTTTTTCGTCCTTCAAGTTTCATCGAAGTAACGTTTAAGTCCCTAATCTTTTATAAGTTTCAATTGGGTCCCTACAGTCTCATTTTCGTCACAATGTGGGACATCTGCCTGACGCCGTCTCTATTCTTAACAGCTAGGGTGTCACGTGACCGTACGTGATGGATGCCGTGCAGATGGAAGTAACGTTTTAGTCCCTTAACTTTCATCAAAGTAACGTTTTAGTCCCTTAACTTCCATCACGTGCGGTCACGTGACACCCCAGCCGTTAAGTATAGAGACGGCGTCAGGCAGATGTCCCACATTGTGACGAATATGAGACTGTAGGGACCCAATTGAAACTTATAAAAGATTAGAGACTTAAACGTTAATTCGATAAAAGTTAAGGGACTAAAAAGGTAATTTTCCCTAGTAACTAACCCAACTGAAAACCAACAGTTCCGAAACCCAACCCATGAGATGTACAAACATCCAAAATAGAGCCAAATTCACTCATGTATTAAAGCTTCAATCAATTTAGCCAAGATTTAGATGGAAAGGAAAATAAACTCACTTGGTTGCAGACCACAATGGAATCTATTGCGCTTAAGGGCAGGGGCGGACCCAGCCTCTCGAGTAAGGGGTGGGGGGGGGGGGGGGGGGGGGGGGGGTGAGGGAGGAAGGGTAAGGGCGGCAGGGCCTAGGGGGGGCCAGGGGCACTGGGTTGGGGGGTGTGGGGGGCGCGGGGCCCACGGGAGGTTAAGCTAATAAAAAAAATTCAAGGGGGGCATGGGCCCCCCTGGTTTGTGAATAGGTCCACCCCTGCCTAAGGGGTACTAAAAGACAGAAGAACTCCCAGCCAGCAAGAGGAGCTCAAAAACCCCAAGATGCAACCAAGAATACAAATATACATATACGTTGTGAAACTAACTATGCTTGTGGAAGGAGAGCCTACAAGCCTACAAGCCTCCAAGGATTAGAAAACAAAATAGAACCAGGGAGGATTAAAGTTCATCCACCCATCACTTCACTCATCTAAGCTCGATCTGGGATCGAGAACCATACAACTCATAAAAGGTACTAGATGCCAAACAGGAAGAAGATGCAAAACTCATCCTAACAGATCTAACCAAACCAATAATTACAGCACTCTTATCATAAAGCTAGATCCTCCAAAACCCACGGAGATTCATGCATTATAACTTCCCAACCTTACAGCAACTCAATAGGGAGAACATGATAAAAGGCTCATAAGAATTCATTATTTTAACCAATTAAGAAATCTTCTGTTTACCAACAAATAGAACTCAAAACAAGACAAGAGTTCACAAACCTCCAAGGATCAAACACCTCGAAGCAATCCAAGCAAGATAAGAACAAAATCAAACCAAGGAAACAAAGGCTTAGGTATAAGACAAACATAGGTGAGGGGAGGAACCAAAGCAAATCATGATCTGAACTAAAAAATCCCATCCGATCTACTATTGATCAATAATTCGAAAACTAAAAACTAAGAAACTAGATATAGTTGAATCAACACAACTCTCGGCCGGAAGCAACAAATAGGAAAAAGAAGGCTGCTAACCTTCAGATGGTGTAGTATTTCTCCGCCGCCGGCGTCGATCGCGTCGGCGCGAGCACCTAGTTCTTCCTCGAGAACACCGGCTAGAGAGAGACAAGTCGTAGGAGGCCTTAAGTTACACGATCATACGTTCGCATATATCTCGTAATGGTTAGGATTATGGATAATTCTAAATACAATGCAAAAAATGCTAGGGCACTGGAATTTTTTTTTTTTAATACCTATAATTACCCTTTTGAGAAATGTCTAAGTTGCCCCTCTCAATTTTAAATGCAATACAAGAATTGATAGGTGCACTACATCATCTTCTATCCATAACCCTCCTTTCATGGCTACATCATCTTCTACCTCTAACCCCTACTCACACCACCTCCAACCACCATCCCACCACCTCCAAAGCACTCCTTGAGTGACAATAAAACCTACAATGTATTCATGTCAATGTCTCTTTCAATCCATCACCTTCTCCTTCATCATCCTCCACCTCATCTTTAGAGATTTCTTTTGAAAAAACTCTTCATTGCCCTACATAACGTGGCAGAGTAAAATGGACGGTCAAATTCCGGCATAGTGTAAAGAGGAGGAAGAGAATGAAGAATATGTGGCTACAAAGGTTAGAAGACTGTCATTTTTTTAAAGTAGCAGTTTCGTGTACCAGTCCGAATAAGTAAGACGTAGTTTAAATATATATATATATCTAACCTTTTTCACTATATTTTGGGTAGAAGATACTGAACTCATTTAATATATTTCGATTTCAAAGCACCGAACGTGTCTCATTCTGTTCAAAAATTTCACTTCCTCCTCTTTACACTACCTATTCTGTCATTCATGAGCTGAGCTAATCATATACAAAGATACCGAACTCACTTAATATATTTCGATTTTAAAGCACCGAATGTATAGGCCCCGAATAGTGCAGCAGAAGCGTAGCCTAGTCGACTTCACTTCAGACTAAACCAAAGCCAGCTTGACTCAGTTACAAGCCAAGACCCTACACAGCTAATCAAACCATGGAGATCAGATATCGTCCTATGGTCATGGGTAACACTACTCATGGGACATGACGAAGATGATCCTGGAGAACCAGTGAGAGCACGACTCTTGGAGCTACTTGAGCAGTCAGATTGACCCCTAGATGCTCCTTCAGCACTACCTCTATTACCCCTGGACCCATCATGGGATCGACCCGGTTTCTCGCCGCCTGGTTCAAAGTTTCCATTGTGGTCTAGCTGAGTCATTCCAGTCCAACAAAGTGGAGCCCTCTTCCCTCATCAGACTCAGGCCTTGAGGACAAGGCCAATTGTCACACCCCGACCCATAAAACCCATCCAGGACGGGGCGTGAGGGTTCCTATCACTATTCACATCCAACTAGCGCGATACATTGCGGAAAACAAAGATAATCTTAAACAATTTAAACTCCAGAGGTAAAGCGGTAATTCAATTCATAAATACATCAACTTGTACTATTTAAACATCTTATACAAATTCTTATCAAACTCCTCGAAGGGAAAGATATAATACAATAATCCAAAAATCCTCGAAATATGTTTATAATATACAAAACCATCAAAAAGTACAACAGCTATCCTGCAGCAACCTCAGACGCCTCTGAAAGTACTCACGCCGCCAAAGGCTGATCCCGCCAGCCCTACTGCTGAAGAACTGGAGCCTGCACCTGCAAACGCAACCCGGGTAGGAGTGAGCGATAAGCTCAGTAAGGTTCTACTCTACGACACGCAGAAGGGAGGAAAACATCAACAGTGATGTCTCCCCACTCAAGCCTAAGGAATGCCACGGGGTCCCACAACCCCTGTCGATGTCCCAAAGGCTCCTGCCATGGAACCTCTCTCCTGTACAAGTTACCAGGAGGCCACGGAACAGTAACATGCAGGGTTACCCTTACCCAAGCAGGAAGACCATGCCTTGGGGACCCACGTCGAGAACGCATCGACATCCATCCTTAGCACTTAGCCTTAGGAAGACAACACGACCTCTAAACCTCAAAGCAAGATAATATTCCAGTCCGACTACTTAATAGTCCTTGATAACATGAGATTCTGATTAAACAATCACGTCCTAACCCTGACTACCCAGCTGCAGTCCTAAGGCTAGATCCGAGCTACCCTAGAGCCTCGGATCGGCGATCAACCCATCGCCCGCCTAACCTGACATGCCTCTAATGCATACAATGCATGAACCAATGCAAACATCTATCCTAGATGTCTCTATATGCCACAACATCAGTTATATGTTCAACAGTTATACAATAGCCCTCGACACTCGTCGGCAACGGGCTAAGGTTCCACAATACCTCATTAGCTAACACTCATACTTAGCTAACGGCTAGGGAAAGCGATAAGCATTCAAACTACTATCAACCAAGTATTTAAATGCGAGTAAAGACCGTAAATTCGTCAAAGAGGTTAAACTCCCAATTCAAGTCCCAATCTCGATAGAAATCCCGTGAAAACATCGTGTATGCTTCCTAACATGATTGGATACCTATCATGAATGAAAACCAATCAAAGGAAACCAGAAAACGCAACTCAGTGGCCCACGGTCGATCCGACGGTCAATGCGATAGTTGATCCGACGGTCGACCGTGAGGCCACAGTCGATCCGACGGTCGATCGTGGAGCCAAACGAGGGGAAAGCATAAGGGCCACGATCGATCGATGCATCGACCCTGGGAAGCCCAAAACGAGACAGAGCCTCACGGACGATGGTCGATCCGACGGTTGACCGTGAGGCGGAATGGAAAAGAGAGGGAGCCCGCGGTCGATCAGTCCATCGACTGTGGGAGACAAAAAACGCGACATAGCCTGACGGTCGACCGTCAGGCCCAAAAAAAGTGTATCAAAGCTTGAGACCGTCGAGCCTAATGCACTGTTCTTCGGAACAGTGCCGGAAATCCAATTTCTTGGATTTGAAAGATCAAATCCTGTTGGAAATTAATCAAACTTTGCAGCCATGCGTAATAGATGATGGAGAAGCTAATGGTATAAATAAAACACGATTTTGATGGTTAAATCTCAAATCTATATCTCAATGGCCGAAAACCGACAAAATGGCGATAATACGGAAATCGCCCGATAAAATACAGAAATCAACTGATAGGAATACTAGAAGCAAGCTATAATACACATGCATTGAACTACACAACATTCTATCATGTCTTCCTACAGTGAAAACACAATAAACCTATCCTAGGAGAACCCGATCACATGATCGAGGTAGAAACACCTACTTGAGCAAGTAGGGCGGGTCCTCCACCCGTCCAACCAGTCAACCCGCCAAGATCCGCTCCTCGAAGCTCGCGTCTCCAAGCCCTAGCTCAGCCGCATGACAGAGAAAGAGAGAGAGAGGGCGAAGGAGACAATGACAGCAAAGAAGAAAGGAAAGAGAGAGAAAGGGACATGCTATATATAGAGATCAGGACCGATCTCGGCCGTCCAATTCAATCTTTCCAGATCGAGCTCCGATCTTCCGATCGAAAGCACATTTAAGGTTCTAATCAATCACATACATCAATCCAAGTCTGTGTGTGTAACGCGGGTGTGAAACTGACCACCAAGGGGCATATTTACCAAAATGCCCCTGGGGTCAACAACTGCCATACGATCGCCCGATCGTACCCGATGTGAAAACAAACCAAAAGGAAAACGGCCCTCGACCCACGTGGTCGAGCCAGGTCAGAGGGACGGGCCCTCACACCAATTCCGAAGGAAGGGGGATGATACGAATCGATCCGACTCGATCAACTGGACCCGCGCCCAGAAGTGGACCCAAACGGGTTTAGCCTCTTTCCTAATTTGATTTGGACTTTCCTAGTTCAAACTAGAGTATTTAATTAGGGTTTATTATTAGTATTTTATATTTTATTGAGTCCTAGTTGTTATTTGCTTGTTAGGAATTAATTAAGAGTCCTATTTGAGTTAGGAAGTTATTGTTAGAAGTTAAGTTTCAGTATATAAACCCTATTACTTGCTAATTAAGCAAAGGAGTTTTCTAGTTTGATTAAGACTCAGTCGAGGCCTCTATAAAAGGACCTCAATAGTTAGGTATGATGTATGGATGATGAATGAAGTATTGAGTAGATGAATAAAGTAGATAGTAGTTTAGGAGTAGCTTCTCATAATTATCATGGCTTGGTCCTCCATCAGGGATTAAGAAGGCTTAATCCTCTAGCTAGGATTATTCCTGGCTGAGATCTCTTTCCCAAGAGTTCTCTTCAACCGACGTCCACCGATTCACCTTCTTCGTCCTGGTCACCTTCTCCGCAGCAAGCACCGCCTCCATCGATATTTCTCTCTCCACGCCACTTTCCCTCTCCGTCATGTCAGTGCCACGTCACCACTCTCTCCTCGTCACCAACCACCTCATCGTCTACTTCCTTCCCCGGCAACCCATCTCCTCAACGCCGACCACCTACTTCCAGCTCTCTCCGCCCGCCCTACTACCATCCAAAGCCATGGCCAACTCCCTCCTAGCCCCACAACCCCAGCCAACTCCTTCCCACCATCCTCCATCGTCTCCGGTGAACCCCTGGCCACCCAACCTCACAACAGCCGCCCTCGCTCAACCCGATCTCGTCCCCAAACCCTTCTAAAACCCTCGCCACACTGCCTTAACCCTCCCTCCGGTCTTCTCCGACGTCCTAAACCCCCGCAGAACCCTCGCCATCGTCTCTGACGTCGATCCTGTCTAAACCCACCGCCATCGACCTCCAGATCCCGCCGCACAACCGCCCAATCCGAGCCGACAGATCATCTTCCCTCTGTCCGATGACCTTTCCAGCCAAGCTTCCGACCGCCGACGAGTCCCTATCGTCGTCGATCCACCCCCCGCCATTCCCAGCCATCAGATTGGCCTTAACCAACCTTCTTAGCCTTTAACTCAGTTGACATGGTCAAAGCCCAGTCAACCAAGCCCAATTTCGTCAACCCGATTGATCTAACTCAATCCTGGTTCGGACCAGTTCACTGAACCCAATCAAGCTTAGCCCATCAGACTTAGCCCAGTCTAATTCAGCCAGCATGATACAATTAGACTCGGCCAGATCTGATCTAGCTCCAGCCAGACTTGATCCAGCTAGCCAGATTCAGCCAATCAAGTCCGATCAGACTCCATTCTGATCAATTGGAGTAGTAGAGACTCGGTACAAGAGGATTGCGAGTAGACTGCTCGTATCAAATATTACCACCACACACGTCCTGTTCGGCGCCTCCACCTGTGAATCCCTCTCATATCAACGTCCGATTATTTGCCATCTCCGGCGGACGCCTACTCCTCCACCATCATTGGTGTCGATGCCCGCCCATGCTCCACCGGGTCGTATGGCTCGGCAATGTTGAGGGCGTTCGTTGCATGCGCCGTGCCCACCGACGACGTACACGTGGCGGCCTCCACATACGGTGGGCTCGAAGAAGAATTGCGCCACCACATGACATAGCATGTTGACATGGCATGGTCATACACATCAATGCATCCCTATGCGGACCCATTTTATATGAATATAATAATATTATTTTTAATATTATTATTACAATAATATAAAAATAAGTAAATTCCACTTTTGAAATTTTTATAGGACATATTGGTAGTTTAATTAATTATATGATAATGCATATAATTTAATTAATAATATTTTCTCGTTTCATTAATATTATAATTCATATATTCACCGGTACTTCTGAATAAAATATTCGACACAATCAATTTTATTAAAGCATGAAAGATTATAATTAGATACACAAACGAACTGTAATATTCTAAATTAACTTAAAAAGGCACTAAACAAGAAGCCACCTTCCAGTTTTAAATTAACTTGAAATGAATCCTTGGATATGGATGCGGGAATCCAGGATAGTTCCTATCTCGGGATAGGAATCCCCTTTTATCCTGTGATAGGAATCTTAGAATAAAGTGGGTGTTTGGATGCTATCCCGGGATTAGAGCAATTGGTTGCATCTATCCTGATACCAAACAAGCTCAAAAGGTTTCATATTGATAACATATATAGGAGGGGCAACATGCAGCAAGAAGATAACGGTCAAAGAAAAGATCTTTCTCGCAAATATATATATTAGGAAACTTTCCTATGACAGTCTCATCTTAACCAAACAAGCATTGAGCAACCACTGAACACCCCAGCGTCACAATCCAATCACCACCAACAAAATCACAACCCCAAATACCCACCCAAACAAAAAAAACACAACCATACCTGTTCCCCAAGCTTGGTGAAGTTGACAGACATAATAGAAGACGAAACAATCAAATCGCTCTTCGAGAACTTATCCATACGCGATAATCCTTCACTCCGTTTCGCACCTCTGAAACCCATACTTGACGATCCATAAATTGTATTAAAGAACGAAATTTAGCAGAGAGAAGTAAGTACCGGCTTGTAAAGACGGAGTTTGGGGCGGCGGCAAGCTTGATGGTGCGAATGCCAGCTAGATTCTCGTCGAAATCCGGCTGGGGATCGTCAGCTGCACGTGGTTATATCGCGTCAGTTCTAAATCCGATTCGTTTCGAAACTCAAAACAAGATGGAACCCACCGACTACTATTTTCTTTTTCATCGACATCGTGGATATTAAGTTGATTGATAAGAAGAAGAACCATGAGTATTTACTATTGCACATCCGTGCAACAGCAACCTATTGCAAACCCCGAATCCCAGCACGGAGCCCCTTAAAAACCATAGACACAGACCGCACCGCACAAGATGGTCACTTAGCCGGAGAGGAAAGAGACGTAACGCAAGCCTAACCATAACGTAACGTAACGCAACGCTTTCCTAATTATAATAAACGGCAGTAGCGGGGCCACGCACGGAAGGCCGCGCCAGCGCGGTAGATAAAGAGGTAAAATAACGCGCGTCACGCAGGCCGCGTGACCGACCGAGACCAGCGCGCGGGGCTGCGTGTGCGATGGCGACAGGCGCAGTAGGGCCCGCGCCGCGCCGGTGGTGACGGAAACAAGCAACAAGTGGGTGTTGTACCCGTGATGCGGAAATGGTACCTCCCCTCCGTACCACTCTCCTGTCCTTCTCCCGCCTCCTTTTCTTATTCTTTTGCTTCTTTATTGGTTTACAAAACTCTGATGGTCCCCTCATCAATTCATAATTTATGTGCGTAATCACACGAAATCCGGAGAAGAGCAGTCACGCACGCAACCAACCAGGAGACTTATCGTCAAGAACTAAGTATTTTTCTAGATACCAGGAGAAAAATTAGTTACCAAGAGTAACTGTTGTTTACTTGAGATAGTGCCAGGAATAAAGAGAGAGTGATGAGTGATGACAACGTTCTGGTGGGATGGAAATGCGGAGCACATGACCTTACCTACCCAAGACCCAAGAATCCCCCCCCCCCCCACGTGTCACAACCCCTACTTTTAGTGGTGTTTGGTATTATTATTAGCCATCTTATCTTTATTTGTTAAAGCAGGGGTCCTATATATCCTTTTGCCTTTATTTTTGTCCATGTTAAAAAGTGCCTTTTTTTAGTGATTAGAAAAATTACGTTGGTGGTGCCACACCACCACACTCACTAGTACTCTCTTCTCTCTCTCTGAGTCCCCACTCTCTGCTTTTTATTAGAGAGTAAAGACTGGATTTTTATAGCAGTTGGGTGTGCGTTGGCTTCATCTCCCACCTCGATTCTCTCTCCCTCTCTCTTCCCCACCACTTAAATTCTCTTCTCTCTTCTCTCGTCTCTCTTGCATATTATCTATCTGTCAGGTGTTGGGAGAGAGAGAGAGGGCTGTGACAGAGGAGAGTAGCCTTGCGTACAGAGAGATGGGAGACAAGGCGGAGGTCCTGGAAGCTGTGCTGAAGGAGGCTGTGGATTTGGTATTCAGAATAACCCCTGTTGTTGTTCATGATTCTTTTTTTTTTTCTTTTTTTTTGCTTTCTTGATGTCTAATCTGGAAAAAAAATGGTGTTTTTTTTTTGGGGGATTTGGGGTTGGGTGTAACAGGAGAACATACCGATTGAGGAGGTTTTTGAGAATTTGAGATGCAACAGGGATGGGCTCAGCACCGCCGCCGCGCAGGAGCGGCTCGCCATCTTTGGTCACAACAAGCTCGAGGAGAAGAAGGTCTGATAGCTGTTGTTCCCTTTGTTTTGTGTAGTTGTTGTTCTGATTCAAGAACGGATTTTTTTTTTTAGTTTCTGATTGGGATTCATCAAACTGTGAGTGTGTGCAGGAGAGCAAGATACTGAAGTTCTTGGGGTTCATGTGGAATCCTCTCTCTTGGGTCATGGAGGCGGCGGCCGTCATGGCCATCGCCATGGCCAATGGAGGGGTTCTTTCTTTTCTCTCTTCCTTGTCACTTCTTTCTTCCATTTGTAGGTGAACAACTCTCTTTGTCCATCTTGTTACTACTTGTGAGTTGTGACAGTATATTTTCTACTGTAGGGGAAGCCTCCGGACTGGCAGGACTTCGTGGGCATCATAACCTTGTTGGTCATCAATTCCACCATAAGCTTCATTGAGGAGAACAATGCTGGCAATGCCGCTGCAGCCCTCATGGCTCGCCTCGCCCCCAAGGCCAAGGTATCACCCCCAGTGCTCCACTAAAGATAACGTTTTTAGAAGGTACCGATGGAGAGCACTCTGGATTTGGAATGGTTTTGGATCTGATATGCTGGATTGCAGGTGCTCAGGGACGGAAGCTGGAGTGAGGAAGAAGCTTCAATCCTCGTGCCGGGGGACATCATCAGCATCAAGCTTGGAGATATCATTCCTGCGGATGCCCGCCTCCTTGAAGGGGACCCGCTAAAAATTGATCAGGTTCTTGGCTTTCCCTTTGTGATTGTGGTTGCAGAAAGTTTGCGGTTTTTATCTGGTTTGTAGTCTGATGATTTCTTCATGTGCAGTCTGCTCTCACTGGTGAGTCTCTACCCGTGACCAAGGGTCCCGGCGACGGTGTGTATTCTGGTTCAACATGCAAACAAGGCGAAATAGAAGCTGTCGTCATTGCAACAGGCGTCCACACCTTCTTTGGAAAGGCTGCCCATCTTGTGGACTCCACAAACCAAGTTGGCCACTTCCAGAAGGCAAGCTTGAAAAACCCCAATTTGTGTTTGTTCATGTTCCATGCTAGTCCACAATGGCTTTAGTATTGGTGGATTCTTTATGTGTTCCTCTGCTACTCAGGTGTTGACTGCTATCGGGAACTTCTGTATTTGTTCGATCACTGTGGGAATGTTTGTGGAGATTATTGTCATGTATCCAATCCAGCATCGAGGCTACCGTCCTGGAATTGACAATCTGCTGGTCCTTCTTATTGGTGGAATTCCCATAGCGATGCCCACAGTGCTGTCAGTTACCATGGCAATTGGCTCGCATCGCTTGTCTCAGCAGGTTGGCATGTCTAGATTCGTGAAATACTTCAAACTTTCACCAGATTGTGTGATATTTGTGCGGAGAGAACTATTCATGTTATGTGGAACAGCTCAATTTATCGAGCTAATTGCTTCATGGTGGAATTATTCTGTGCAGTACTGTTTTGGATGTAGGATTAGTATCCCGCTATCATGTCATCAAATGATCCTTGGTAGAAAGATCGAAGGGTGTTTCCTTCGACTACTTTATGGAAGTCGTAAGGCTTTTGGTACGACAATGCTATCTATGAGTTCAGCCAGATTGTATGACATTGTTATTTTGTTGGCATTTATGTAGGGAGCTATAACAAAGAGGATGACTGCTATAGAGGAGATGGCAGGGATGGACGTCCTTTGCAGCGACAAGACCGGAACTCTGACTTTGAACAAGCTAACAGTGGACAAGAATCTTATTGAGGTCAGACCTGAGACTTGCTCATGAATATTCCTTTTTCATAGGACTGTTTTCATTCGAGCCTTGTAAATTATGTCTACTCCCAGGTTTTTGCCAAGGGTGTAAGCCAAGACTCTGTTGTCCTAATGGCTGCTAGAGCGTCAAGAACTGAAAACCAAGACGCCATAGACGCTGCTATTGTTGGAATGCTTGCTGACCCAAAGGAGGTAATTGAAGCCTTTCCATCTTTTGCATTGAATGCATTCATTCCTTTTCTATTATCTATATAATTTTGGGCACCTTTCTCTTTTCTTTGTGTCTGCTATCAAAAGGCACGGGCTGGTATTCAAGAGGTTCATTTTCTTCCATTTAACCCTACTGACAAAAGGACTGCTCTGACTTACATCGATGGTGAGGGAAAAATGCATCGTGTCAGCAAAGGTGCACCAGAACAGGTAAAACAAATGTTTTTGAGAATTTCTATTGGATAATCTTTTCTCAGTTGTAAAGTTGTTACTGAAGTTTATATTTTATTGCTTATGAAATCTGGATGCAGATACTAAACCTTGCACATAATAAATCAGAAATAGATCGCAGAGTTCATTCTGTGATCGATAAATTTGCTGAGCGTGGGCTTCGATCACTTGCAGTGGCATATCAGGTAAGAAAAGTATCAATACCCTTCGCAGCATGGCCATGCATTATCTATTGGCCATTTACCATGTGTACCTTTGGGCCAAAATGTAGGAAGTTCCAGAGGGGCGGAAAGATAGTCCAGGAGGGCCCTGGCAGTTCCTCGGTCTCATGCCACTCTTTGATCCGCCGAGACAAGACAGTGCAGAAACGATTAGACGGGCACTTAACCTTGGAGTCAGTGTCAAAATGATTACAGGTGCAACCTCCATTACGAAAATTACCTGCTTTCAACATGTTGAAGTGCAACTTTATGCATGGCACATAAGGGCCTTGTTAGAGTTCAAGAAATCTCAAATACGCAATATTGTCCTGCTGTCCACTTCTAGGAATTTAATTTTAAAGCACTGCGCTACAACCGCCAGTCTGTTTGTCATAGCATAGAATCAGTACCATGTGGTTCCTGATGCTGATGGCTGTTCTTTCAGTCATTCCTTTCATTTTGGATCGCTATCTGTCTCATAGCTTATACTTGACTTGGATCAATTACTTTGAACAGTCCAAATAATGTCGAGCTCTTTACTCTTGCTGTCTTTTACTATATTGGAGTAGCTACTACGGTTAACCTCTATTATTGATCTCTGTCAGCTGAGTGCCACATATTTACCTATTGGAATTCCTGCAAAACAATTCAAATTTGTTGTTAAATATGTCTTTAATCTTATATATAATTTTTGAATATCTTATACATATTTACCTTAATTTCTGGTCGAGTTGGTTACTATACTTTGCTGGAACGTAGTAAAAAGGTTTTGGAACTTCTAAAATCCTTGATTGACGAAAAATCCTTTCTTTTTGACAAGGTTCCTTTCCTAAATTTTGATGCTAATAGTTGCAGAGGGCTCATACAATTTTCCTCGAGTTGGGTCCATTTTGTTTTCCATGCTATATCATGTCAGTTTTTTTACCTTCTTCATAATTTTTATGGTGCTTGAAACAGATTTAGTTTAAGATATTCACTTAAGCCATCTGTGGAGTATTTTAGGCGGACCAAAATGAATCTATCTGATCCTTTCTAAGTCATGCTTTCTGTTTTGTTGGTAGTTTTTAATTTTCTTGAGTTTAATTTGGTAGGAATGGAGTGACATTGTGGGCCATTGTTAAGTCCATTGTGTGCAAAGCCCCTATATTGAGCTTATTTGTGGTTAATGTTAATTCAAAAGAATCTTAAGTCACTTTGATGTGCATGCAAAGACGACTGTTTTATATAATATGCAGGGTTTCTATGCTAACTGTCTTATACCACCGAAATTATCTTATGAGCTGTCCTTATTCCAAGTTCACAGAGATTTGCTTATGTTAAGAAGGCGACAGAATAGTGCACTAATTTCAAGATTAGTTCTGCTTTTGTTTGTGTGGTGTCTTTCCTTTTTCTCTTTTTGTACGAGCCGGGTTCTGGTGGTTGTGGTGGGGCTTCTACTTGTCAAACTTCTCTGTAAGACTTTTGTTGATAGCTTGATATTAGGCACAATCACTAGTGAGTAGTTATTTTAGGACAATATACATTAGTCCTGCTCATCTAGGTCGATACCTATTCTCCACATGATGAATTCAGTATCCGGTTGTACTTGTGAGGTTCATGAATGCAGCTAGTTATAGGTGCACATTTTGTTGTCTGCTACAGTTACTTTGGCACTCCTTTTTAGCCTCTACAAACTAAACGACGAGAAACTTCATGTTCTATCAGGTGACCAATTGGCCATAGGAAAGGAAACTGGGCGCCGCTTGGGGATGGGAACAAATATGTATCCTTCATCAGCTTTGTTGGGCAATAACAAAGACGAGTCCATAGCTGCTTTGCCAGTTGATGAACTTATAGAACAGGCCGACGGCTTTGCTGGTGTTTTTCCTGGTATAACTCTCTTTTGATGTATGCTGATTGTGAGGTTTTTCACCTCTTGTGGCCAGCTCTTCACCTTAGTCATTTTTTAAGACCTGCATATTTCTGTGTCCAGAGCACAAGTATGAGATCGTTAAACGCTTACAAGCAAGAAAGCATATCTGTGGTATGACTGGTGATGGAGTGAATGACGCCCCTGCCCTCAAGAAGGCTGACATAGGCATAGCTGTTGCAGATGCAACTGATGCTGCTCGTAGTGCTTCTGATATTGTTCTTACGGAACCTGGATTGAGTGTCATTATAAGTGCTGTCCTAACTAGTCGTGCAATCTTTCAAAGGATGAAAAACTATACTGTAAGGACTATGGTGTTGCTGATGTCTGAATTGACTTATTGCCTGTGACAGTATGCTAACGTCATTATATCTTTTGCAGATCTATGCTGTTTCAATCACTATCCGTATAGTGGTATGTTTATTTGGCAGTGGCATTTCATTTCTTATGATATGCAGTACCCATGCCCTTCTACACATGGATATTGACTTAGCAGTTCATTTTACGACACGCTTAGTTGGTAGGAATAAGTCTAAAAAATCCACTGCCTGCGCTATGGATGTGTTATTTGCAATGAAAGGGACCACCTTGCTTTCTGGTTGCTCAAATTGTAGATTTTGCTATGTGGCATGAGTTTGCATGTTTCGGATATGTTGATGAACTATATGAACCGGCGTGGCATCAGATATTTCTATTAATTTTAAGGAGGTCTATGATTGTATTCTTATCCTCACTTTACATCTCTTGATTGAACAGCTTGGTTTTATGCTACTTGCGCTCATATGGAGGTTTGATTTTCCACCCTTTATGGTGCTTATAATTGCAATCCTTAACGATGGTAATTGATCTTCCAGATTAAGTTCATCCGATCGCTGATATACTCATCTTCAAGTTTCGCCTGTTTGTTTACTAGCTTGTTTTTGAATGGCCAGGTACAATAATGACTATTTCTAAGGATAGGGTGAAACCATCTCCTCTCCCTGACAGTTGGAAACTGGCAGAAATTTTTGCCACAGGAATCATCCTTGGTAGTTATTTGGCAATGATGACAGTCATTTTCTTCTGGGCTGCATACAAAACAAATTTCTTTCCGGTACTTCTATCTTCCTTTCCACATTTTACTAACTAAAGTTGCGCTACTGATTTGAAGATGAATGTGTCATTTGGTCAGCCCAAATATTAGCCATGAGATCTCTATCCTTTTTCTTTGTCTTTAAAATGACCGCTTGCAAGAGATACATCCTTTCCTTGCAAACAATTTACACCAAATGATGTCTTGTAACTTCTCAGCGAGTATTTGGGGTCGAAAGCCTTGAGAAGAAAGTTCAAGACGACTTCCAAAAGCTTGCTGCTGCTGTCTACCTGCAAGTGAGCACCATCAGTCAGGCTCTCATATTTGTGACACGTTCCCGTAGCTGGTCCTTTATTGAGCGTCCTGGCCTTTTGCTTGTAGTAGCTTTTTTCGTTGCTCAGCTGGTAAGTTGCATATTCTCTATTTCATTCTCAGCTGGTAAGTTGCATATTCTCTATTTCATGCTCAGCTGGTAAGTTGCATACTCCCTATTTCATATTGTATGGCTCCGGATTTAGTGATTGGTGATGCTATGTACTTTATTGCCTTGCCATACATATGTGCAGATTGCCACACTGATAGCTGTTTATGCTGATTGGGGATTTGCGGCGATCAAAGGGATTGGATGGAAATGGGCTGGGGTTATTTGGCTTTATAATCTTGTCTTCTACTTTCCGCTTGATATCATCAAATTCATAACTCGTTATGCTCTGAGCGGGAGGGCTTGGGATCTTGTCATTGAGCAGAGGGTAAGTAGTATGGAAAGTTAACTCTCTCTCTATTAATATTCTTTAACATATAGCTTGTAGTGAATGCTGATGGTTATCCCCGTTTTGTAGATTGCTTTCACAACGCAAAAGGATTTCGGAAAGGAAGCAAGGGAGCTAAAGTGGGCCCATGCACAAAGGACGCTACATGGCTTGCATCCACCTGATACCAGGATGTTTGGTGACAGATCCAGCTTTACTGATCTTAATCAGATGGCAGAAGAGGCTAAAAGGCGAGCTGAGATTACTAGGTAAGTCCTCATGACTTAGCATGTTGGATCATGATCGCCTTGCTCTTTGTACGTGACTATTTCTGTATTGCACTGGCTTCTGGTCTATTCGTCCGAAAGCCCTTCATAAATTTGTTTTGTCTAGAAAGCATCCTTTCCCACTGACTGAATCTGTCCTGCCACTGCTGATGTGGGCTTGCAGGCTGAGGGAATTGCACACATTGAAGGGCCATGTCGAGTCGGTTGTGAGGTTGAAGGGCTTGGACATTGACACCATCCAGCAATCCTACACTGTGTAAACCGGAAGAATATGGTGCCCAGACTCAATGGGACTTGGAGCAAATCTTGCTGATGATACTTACAAGTTTGAGCCTTCTCTATATCATATCTGAAATCCTCCACTGGCGCTTTGTGCTGACCGGATGGACATGGTTTCTAGTATGAGCTATTACATCTTCATAGAAGCTTTCACTTTTTGTGTTTGATCCATTTGTGATGTTCATGGACCGGAGATGCTTCTGTCTGTATATTTCGTTTGCCTTTTTAGACCTATCCTAGAAACGCCATGCCTGTGAGTCTAACGAATATTCGACTGCAAGATGAAATCAGGTGTTGGTACACTGCTTTCTTGAACTTGTTAAGCTTTACTGAACTTTCCCAGTTTGGTGCTGGTTGAATTGAAGGCTATTTATAAAGCTATCCCGTGTGGGTGTTACATCCATGGACCCACCGGACCCACGGTGGGATTCGCCCTGGTTTAGGAGAAAGGAGAAGAGCGATGGGAAAATGAGTTACTTTTAGGTGACGTTTGAACGCGGGATAGGTTATTTCTAGTTTAGAGATTTTTAGGATTAGTATATTGGAATTCCAGGATTCTCACAAGAATAAAGTTTTGTGCACATGATCATGTGACATGTGTACATGATCAGCAGTGAGATATCAATTAATTGATATATTTCATCAGTAGTGAAGTATCAATGGATTAGATCATTTAATCACTACCAATAGAATGTACCAACAATTAAATCGGTAGGCATTGATAGTGAGATACCGATCAAATGATCTACTCCATCGGTAATGGGTCACTAATGGATTAAAATAAAAATTTAGTATCCCACTACGTGGTCTGAACATGTGCATAAATCAGTACTCTTCCCACAATCAAACATGCCTTGAGCTTTTATAAATAACACATCGTTTTGATCAGGCATAAAAAAGCCCCAGAAGAAAGTACATGAAAAGTCATGCCCTGAGACTTAACTATATAAAATAACTTTTATTCAACTCTTTTTTTTCGTGGGACCAAAACTAAAAGTTGGAGAACATTTTAAAAAGCTACATTTGTATACTTTCTGCGACCAAATCACATTCTGAAGAGCGTTTAGGAAGTTTTGGATGCCCCGTCCTCCTAAGAGGCTCATTGGTTACAAAAAAGGGAAGCGAGAAAGTGATCCGTTTCTGAAACTGACTCAGTTTTTGGTACTTGGGATGACGGAAAGCACGATGGAAAGACCTACCATCATTTCCTCCTTTTTAACTGTCCTTCAAAGTGTTTGAAAGTGAAAGCTACCTCTCTAATTACTCAGGCACATGCCTTGGACCTACATTCTCATCCTTACTTTCCTGGCACAACAAAACCCTAAAGAATGATATCCAATGACTTATAAGAATGTGAGGCTTTCCTACAATCACTTTCTCACTCCACTCCCCTTGCAGCCAAACAGCCCCTAAAGCTAAATAAATTTCCAAAAGCTTTCAAAACCAAGTCACAAGCACCAAAGGGACATAAGCATTCCAATGCTTGCTTCAAAGGAGAGAGTTTTGCAAGATAAGCATGCAAAATTTTGATACACCAATACGTACAAGTGAGACCTTCACACAGGGGGTCACTCATCAGCATGTCATTCAAGAAGCTTTTAGAAGGTAAGGAAAAAAAAAATGCTGAAAATACAGCAACAAATGCTCCCAAGAAACTGCTGGAAAAGCAAGCACCCAACTCTGTCAAGAAGCTTGAAGAAGCTTATCCTCAAGCGAATAATAGACTACATCTTTCCATGGTGAGAAATGAAAGTTGCAAGAGAACTGTTGTAACAATAAATAGAGCTCAACCAGTTGAAAGACATCCATGTAAATCTGGCATCCAGAGCATATTAGAAGCAATAAGAGCTCTGTTTATTTTCATCATCATCACCACAGAAGGCTTTTGAATTCTACAGAGTTACATAATTCTATACAAGTAAAGATCCATCAATTTCCCAGTTTGGGAAAATGAACACTGATAGTTTAAATATCCCGATTGAGACAAGGTGGACATTGTCATCTTCCTCATGTTGCATACAAGAAAAGAATTTAGTATGAGAGCTGTCATGATTACCGAGCAAAATTTTATGAACAAAATCATTTCAGCTCAAGAGAGAGGTGGGCCTAATATCTAATATAACCACCAGTGAATTGACAATCACCTTTGATGCCACTATCTAATCATCCAATCTGCCTCACCAAATTATTGAAGGAAAGGAAAGTGCAACCTCTTTCAACAAGCTGGGATCAAATTTAAGACCCTAGTCAGCAATGGTTGCGGCAACTACTGGTGCCTATTTTCTCATCATGATATGTCATCAAAGAGATACTTGAAAATTCATCCTATGTGGCTACTTTTGAGGTACATTCATTTGATAATTCTGGATGTACGATTGACAGTAACAACAGTAGAGGCAGAAAAGCTAGAATAGAAGAATGCCTACCTATAGATTTGCAGCAGTAAGTGGAAAGGGATAGTATCCCAAAGGACCGCCATGGATGAGACCTATGTATGCTAACTACTAATCTTGGAGTGCACTCTAGCGGGAAAAAACTACTATACAGCCTCAAAGAAAAGGACCTGAGGTTGCAAGTGCCCTCTTTCACAGGAAGTGAGAACGTCACTCCAGCCACCAACCACCTGCAGATATTTAACTTAGTATTACTGTAGAGAATGAATCAAGATAGAAAGAAACAGGAGCATGCTTGTTGGGAACAAGTTACCTTGACAGTTTGGTCATCATACATGACCCATTTTTCAAGCTCATGACTGTATGCAAAACAGTGATAATGCTGTCCATAGTAACAGACCTGTACATATCAAAAGTTCATTTGAGGGCATTGTCAAGGATATACAACTATTTGTCAAGCTGTTTTGATGCAGAAACAAACAACTAGCATGAGGATGTAGGATCCCATTTCAAGCGTAAGCCAATCAATCAATCCAAACAATAGCTTACTTTGCTCCTTGTAATCATTTTACTCCAACAACAACATGCTGGACCAAAAATAAACCTGGGTAGTTCAATATGCAGATTCTCTTCCAACAAATAAACCGTGAAATGGAGCTATACTAAGATACTTGATCAATTGCAGTCTTTGCAGCAAAAGCAAAAAACTAAAAGTAGGATAACCAGTTTATTCAACATATTAGTCATAGCAGATGTGGAGAGAAAAGAACAACTCCCAGCGATATCTAACAAACTCTAACAGGTTCAATAAATTTCATTACGCTTCATGAATGCGGATACATTATGTGCTTCACACAGCAGACATGTCAGCAGACTTCAATTACTTCAAAGAGTAGACAACTAGCGGGCTAGTATGGGACTGCCCTTGGTCTGCCTGATCCCAGCTTGTACATTCAGCCAAAAGGCCAAGTCAGGCATGAGCTGTAAAATCCCGAAATTGAAAGATGCCCTAAATTTCACGTTGGATTAGGACTCTAATTAGTGTAGTAAATCAGTTAATTGTAACCCTAGTTGATTAGGTTAGCCTATAGTACCTTTTTCAGACCTAATTGTAAGAGTTTGAGTCAATTAAGAATCTATTTAGACCAAAAATCCCAACAACTATAAGTTGGTTTGAATCCAATTAGAATTAGATCTAGTCAACTAAGTATATTAAAAAGTTGTGTTTAAGTTCTTATAAATAACCAATTGGATTAGGTTAGAATCCATTATGACTCTAATTATTAGAATCTAAATTTCCTATTTCATATAAAAGCCGCAGCCCTTTCTTTTAGGGTTTTGGAGTTCAGATTTCAGATTCCTGGTTCTTGTTTTCAGATTTCAGATTCTTGTTTTCATATTTCAGATTCCTATTTCTCGTTTTCAGATTTCAGACTTTAGACTTAACAATTCGTTTGGGTTTGAAGTGTTGTTTAGTTATGTCGGAGGACTGATGATCTTTTATAGGTTTCATTTATAGAATTAGGGTTGCTGCGATTCTCAGTCAAGCAGTCCCTCATGGTTTGTATAGCAGATTTTAATAGTGTCTTATTGTTTTTAGAGTTGCTGATTTCAGATTCCGGTTACCTGTAGAAAGACGAGTAGTAGAATTAATTCCTTACTGATGTGTTTTAATCTTCTAAGTCTTTTAGAGCTATGATCTTATGCGTTAATTCTGTCAATGATCCTTTTTTTCCAAAACTTATGTTGCAGATTGTAATGCTTTAGATTTTTAAATTAGTATATGCAGTTTTCTGATTCTTACATCTTTAAAGTTCAGTTTACTATGGATTTGCGACGCTTCAGATTTCAGTTCTTAAGTATGCAAATTTACTAGCTTATGTTAAGTATACAACAGTTTAGTCAAGTTGTATTAGTTCCATGTTCGGTTTTGTTTCTGATCAATGAATGCCCATCAATGTATGGTTTTATAGTGTCAAGTTGTGTGCATCGATTTATGAGTTTACGCTTTTGAGCATAGCATCTCATGTGTATGTAGGATGGTGCATGATCATCTCTATGCATGTGTCAGCATGTTTAAGTAATTATTCAAAAGCATTGCATATGCATGATGTGCATGTTTGCCAAGCAAAAATTACCACCAAGGTGAAATGAGATCTGAGATATCCTTAGTTGTCATGGCTGGGCAGCTAAGGATGAGTTCTAAGGGTCCACTGTTTGGTCGAGACCAACTGTGGGTCCTGAGCGTTTGAGTCCGAAAGAGCCGAGGCTCGACCTTAAGCCAGCATGAGTAAGGATAGTTATCCCAAATGCATGTGAGGTGCTATCACTATACACCGCTATAGTACTCGGCGGTAGAGCCAAAAAGATGCATCTCATTATATCATGCATAAAAGTTCATGTCATGCAAGAGTTTTAAGTGTGATTTATGGGCATGGAAAGTCTAGCTTTTAAGTTTAATGAAGTGTGATTATTCTTTTTCTCAAATGATGTGCTTTAATTCAGTTATTGTTTTGCGAACACTTTTGTCTGGATATCATTCTATTATGTGTTGTTTCCTACTGGGTTTTATGCTCATGAGATAGATGATTTTTTTTCAGATAACCAAGATTCTGTGTAGACGCGGGATGGGAGTAAAGAAGAGAAGAGTTTAGGACTAGTTTATAACTTCTTTCAGTTTTAAGCATGTTTTATGTGACTTTTTAGAAAGGTTATTTCAGTTTTCGGTCTAAATTGCTTATTAACCACTTTCTCTTTTCCATAACATTGTCTTAGTTTGATTGTCAGTAAGAGTTTCTTTTTCTAATAAGATATTTCTTTTAGTTTAAGCATTGTTAGTATGTGTGTTTCGTCTCGTGTCATGTTCAAGGATGAGGTTTCCTCTTCAGGATTTGGGTCGTTACATGAACACAAAGAGAGTCCAATGACCAGCATATGCCCATTCTTGACAACATGAAAAGCCGAATGGAGCCAAATTGATCACAAACCAATAGGATTCAAACCCAGGCCTAGCACAGGCTTTTAGGCCGACAACCCAGTTCTCGAGCACTCATTGCAGGCCAAGCCTTCAGGCCCAGAGGACAGCTGAGCCTATTAAGAAGCTGTCTATTACATACAGTTCCCATATCACCTGATTCAGTTCTTCCTTACTTTCTGGTCACAAAATCCAAGTAAACGCAGACTTATTCTCAAGTTCACCAAAGAAGCAGAAATAGAAAACCCGATCCAAATATCTTTAACAATCATAACACCTTGATTCTTTCACTGAACTATGAACTCTTCTAAAACAATATGTAGCCAATAGTTCCATAACTTACTGCACCAGGAGCCCCAAAATCCAAGCTTTAATTGACTATATCCAAAATTAATTGGGTTCCAACAAAATGGATAAGTGAAAGGCAGGAAGGAGTTCATCCATATTATTCCTTTGCTGAGCAAAAAGATATTACCAATGTTACAAACAGCTGGACAACTTTCGTAATATTTGATAGTATTACTTTTTATTCCTTTCCGGAGTGCTAAATTCTACACAAATCTACAATTTGATTTAATACAAATCTGAATGAACTATTGACCTTATCCGGTTGATATTATTGAGAAACTTTTTGCTACTTAACTTACATTCACTCACACTTGAAGGAAAGTACAGTCAATGTCCAAGTTAAACACCAAAATACACCAAAACTCAATCATAATGTCAAATTTTACTTCTCAAGGCTCCTTTTCTAGCAAATACAGATGGTATTGGGACCAGTAAGGACATATATAGCTACACGACTCCTATATGTATTGCTATTTTTGTCCTATAATGATCATGGAAAGTGTTGCCCTATCTGTAAATGGAAAACAATCGCTAAACTATGAAACCCCCTTAGCTTAGCCCTCCCCATATAGGTGTGATGCGACAGGACTAGTGTGTTCAGGGACAAACCCTTCCCAGCTATGAAGCATGGACAAGGACACGACATGGCACGCGGACACGGCGATTTTTCCAAAATGTAGGACACGACACGGCGGGGACACAAAAAAAATGTATCTATAGAATATTTTGTATATCTCATCTGTATAAGAATATTTCATTCAAAGATACTAAAAATGTATCTTAAACAACGGTTTGTTTTCATCAAATGCTTCACATTCATATGCATTACTAATAGCTGAACCACTACCAGCCATAACACCCACAACTGAAGAGATATACATAAAAAAAACCAATAAAATCACTGTATAAAAGGCTCCTAAAATGCATCTGCTGATTATGGATGCTCAAAAGCAGAAAAAAACCAGAAAAGAGGAAAGTAGGCTTGTGGATGCTCAAAAGCATCTGCTGGATTGTGGATGATCAAAAGAGAGAAAAAAACTCTTTAAAATGCATCAAACAGATCAAGAAATCCTTTTCCCCATCATTCATGTCAAATACTAGCAAAATCGCAAAATAAAACCAGAGAGAGGAAATGTTGTCGTCGATGTTGGTCGCCGTTGATTAGATTTGAGAGGGACGAGGAGAGAAAACGGAGGAAATTTGAGAGGGACAATGAGAAGGACTAGATTTAGGCTTACTTGGTTGGGGTCGCCGATAGTCGCGCCGTTGATGTCACTTTTGGTCGTGGCGTCTTCTCTCACTCTCTCAGTTAGTTAGAGTCGTTGTCTTAGGGCACGAGAACATGAGAGGAGTTATGAGAGAGGAGTTCTCTTAGTTAATCCTAATGGGTCAAACCCATTTAAAACATTTAAAACCCGACCCATTTAAAACAAACAAAACCCTGCCGTGTCCCTACCATGTCCGACCAAAAAAAAACTATTTAAAAATTCGGACACGTAACACACGTGTCCACCACGTCCCGACGTGTGTCCTGGAGGTGTCCGACACGGGTGCATTGGCCTTAGGGAAGTGTCGGTGCTTCCTAGCTTCCCAGTGCTTTCGGGTTTCAATGGACTTGGAGAGCTAGGCAGGGCTCTAGCACATACCAGCTATGCCTATGCTTAGAGCTCCTGGTTCTTGCAGCCATTTGAGAAGCAAGTACAGGCAATACACAAGACGGTTCCATTCATGTGATCCAGGAGAACCTTTACATCAGAAGAATCGGGATAGCATTATTGACAAGGCTTAACTATTTTAAGTTCTGAACCGTTTATGTTTGTTGTTAAGGCATTCCTTTCTCTACAACAATCCCGACTTATGATACTACAATGGAATGAAATAAGGGCTCTAAAAATGCAGGAATTGCACATTAGTTTATTAGTCCCAAGAAATTACTTTGCATTTTGAATGCTCTGTAAGAGCATAAAGATGTGGTCGGGAGAAAAACCAGTCAAGACACACAAGACAATCCACCAGGTACTTGATTATGGTCAACTTGGTAAGCCTACTTGGATACTTGGCATTAGCCAACTTCGTCATCGAAATGAATACCTAAGAATTCGACCTGGTGAGTCTTTTCTTGGAAAGAATCATTCACTGTATACATGGATATGTTTGAAAATGTCATACACTTTAATATAAAACAAGAGCAACACCTAATTGAATTGAGAAGGGTTATAAACTCAATGAAACTTGGCATAATGTCATATCCAAAATCCTAATGATGTTTGATCCATAGTCATGGTTTAGGTTTTAAAACTTTAATCCAGACTGTGGCGTCCAGCACTATACATGCCAGCAAAAAAAGGGGCACGATACAAAAGCCAATTCAAATAACAGAAACATATGAGGACTGTCCTAGTTGAAACCAACAAGGAGCAGTTATCAAGAGTAGTGAAACCACATTTAGGGCTTCAAGCCAACAAGAGTACTGTTACAGTACAAGGGCTGCATCATGGCACAAACCCATATCCAGCTTGGACCAGTCGAAATCAAACCATGATGGTTGAAACCGACAAGGGCTGGCCAGAAAGAGATGTGCAGCCTCACTTGACGCTTCACACGATCAGAGCAGAAGGGGAGGTGAAGAAATTTGTTACAGAAGCCACTAGGCAGTCACATAGAGATTAAAGGTTTTCCAATCATCACTCCAAACCAGTGACAGTACATAGAAACATTCTTAAGAAAGAATTGACTGCCATATATGGCATCTGGAAGGCACAAAAACTTACAAGAGTCTCATTCTTCAAGATACACTAGCAACATAATCCAATGACAATGAGAAATTGAGACCAAGTTATAAAAACAAAAGGAATATGCATGCAAAGGGAATCCTCACATTGTGACAGTCTTGTCCATCAAAAGGCATAATGTTCTCATCAGAGAATACTTAATTGGAAGTTGCAGTATGCCATGACATGATTAAGCATGTTATCAGGGCTGTCAATCCAGCTTGTTGTTAGTAAACAGCTCATGTTCGGCTTGGTATTGGCTCAAGATCGACTTGCTCATTTAGTAAACGATCCAAACACAAGCCAGCATTTGAGCTTGAAATATAAACAAGTCAAACTGGAACGTCTAGCTAGCTCTTGTTCGGCTCAATATAGCTTGACTATATTTATATTACTTTCTGTAGTATATTTTAAAAAAGTAAATACGTGCTACATATTTTATGCAACTGTGCTATCTATGATAATATCTTCTTATTTAGCTTATGGTTAACCTATATAACATATATGGTTTCTGTGGATTTATTTCCATCCATTATTACATCTTAATCTAAGGACTGATGTGTTTTAGAAATAATCACCACTTGACTTCTTCCGCTGTTGTCATATGCTGGATTTCCACCACCAATACCGTAACAAAGCTCATAAAGGAGCTATTTTAGTTTGTTTCATTAAACGAGTTCTCAGCTGGATTGGAACTTAAGCCGGCCTATATATGCTTTCAGCCGAACTCAAGCTAGACCCAGGTCGCTCGTTTTCAGCTCATTTACACCTCTACAAATTACTCTATATAAGAAAAAATTGAAAAGAAAGGATGGAATAGGAATCTTAAAAGAGGGATCAGATACAAACAAATCTAAAGTTTCATGTATGTAATTTTTAATAGCAACACTTATAAAAGAACTATATTTAACTAGTTTAGCTATTCATCCAAAGTACTCTAATAAAATTGAGCTAAACAACAAAGCATAGTCAAAAGAAGTTACTTTGCAATTATTTAAGAAAATCACTGACAAGAAATATAGCTAACTATTTAAAAAACTCAAGCAAATAGGAATCAAGTTGGAAACTTAGAGATTAAGCAAGGCCAAACTGAAGTTGGTATTTAGAATATCCAGCACAAATCTAGTCAACTTAAATGTCATAAAAACATAGTAGGAAGTTGAAAAGAAGATTAATGGGACTCTACAACTAAGGGTTTTACATCTGCTGAAAACAAATTCCAGTTGAGTAATTAGACATACCACCGAAACTAGGAAATGCTTGCTCCCCAGATCTAAACCACGGTAAAGGACACCTATGTCCACTTCAACAGTTATAGCTGCTAATGTAGCAGATATGTCGTCCGCACTTTCGCTCATATGCTGCCACCCCAGCACTGCAACAATAAGTGGTGGTTGGATTATTAGTAGACAGTATGTTGACATTTTACCAGAAGTAAGTGCAATTATTTTAAACTTGAAGAGTCTACCTGTTATAAAAACATGTGGTGGAGTTGAAAGAAAATGATGCATATAATTCTGTTGCCCACAACCACCAGCATCCAAAGCACATGCTAGACGGTGATTCATCTCCACATTCTTCAAAAGTTCATCAAAAGAGTTCTCCGGACAGGTGATCTGAACGACAGTTGGATCACTTCATTAGCAAACCCTTTTTAATTACTGAAACAAAATGACACTAGGAGAGCACATCAAAATTACAGGACTTTCTTTTACCAAGAACGTAATAATATTAGACATGCCTTCATTGTTCTCAGAGCACTTGCATTGACATTGTGAAAAAATGAGGTATACTTAAGGTGCCTGGATTCCAGGCTACAACTGCAACAGTTCATTCGCTCATATATCTGCATCCCAAAAATTGTATGCGCTATGCAAGCATTACTCTCACATTCCCATGAACCAACGCCACTACCAGAAGACGTAAATGACTGGTGCAGGCAGTCAAAGATGACTCCCAATACCTCAGAAGCATCATTCATCTGCCCCTGTCAAAGTTCATCAGAAGACCTATCAGAGCTACATCAAAAGATGAATCCAGAGTTCATTATTCCAATTAATGGATTACAACCTTGAAAAATCAACAGTCAAGAAGAGGCTTAAAGAATCAGAATCTAGCGTGATCCTGGGGGTTACCTCCTGGAAGAAATTGCTAGAAGGACGCAAGTTGCTCAATGCAATCCTCAAACAAGTAGGATCAACAGCTTCACTCTGTGTGCTTTCAGATGCTTTGTTCAAGGCGGTAAATATATCATATAATGCACAAACAACACATGGACCTCCTCCGTGCTTGTGTAAGGATGAGGTTTTCAGGAATTCATCTCGAAATTTTCTTAAATGCCACAATGACTGAAATTACACAGAAGAAACACCATCAACCTCAAAAGGCAATGACAAAACATGAACATCAGTTAGTGACCATAAAAACTTATAATAGTCTATCTGGCAAAAACCTGGATGATCACATTTAGAAAGCAATTGTACTCTCCAGCTGGATTTCTCAGGCCTGCCCCAAATACATCCCTTCCATTAGAAAGAGTTCCGGTTGATTCATTCAGAAAAGCACCAGCATCATCTATAGATGGGTATGTTTTTGGAGAAACGCTAGATGGAACCCTAGTTAGAGGATTCTCTACCGGAAAAGTGCCTGAAAATAAAGTAAGAAAAGAATTCCACATCAGAGACATAGGATTTGCTACTAACAAGCCACAGAATACAAAAATAACGACTAATTTCATTATAGTTAGCACAAATCAGGTAGCATGAATACCACCATGCTAAAGCATAGCATATGCAATTTGTGTTGTCAAATGATGCTGACATAAAGACAAAGGTTATGTCCTTGCCTGTAGATCAGAAACCTGAACATTTCAACATTTTGAACAAGCAGAAGCTTCATAGGTATGAAACTAATTCAACATTCACCCAGAATAGTACAATAATGTTACAATATTTAAGAGCAGAAAAAAATGGTCACTCTTACTAGTATCAGTAAGTGCTACTCCAGAAAATGTACAAACCATGATTTATACTCATAGTAAGACTAAGCAAATGTTTGGACCTGGACAATAGCGCCCATGAAATTACTGGACAGGACCTTTGCGCCCATGAACTCTCCCATCTATAATTCACTTCTGTTGTGCATTGGGATGCCTGGGATTTTGTAGTCAGCTCGACTATGACACACTACGAAGAGCCGTCCGGGGTCGACCTATTTTGTTTATGGGATCTGTTTAGGCAAATCCGACCTATTTTGTCTTTGATTCCAATCCAGATTAGGTTTTGTTGGGAGGAGTATAAATACTCATGTAACCTAGGGTTAGGGTTTGGCATGAGACATATTGGAGCGGCATGAGGTAGAGAAATTGTAACCCCCTGGTTCTCCATAGTGAAAGAAGATGATCTCTCGCCCACGGAAACAGGGGACTTTTCCCCAACCACATAAATCTGTGTGTCATTTCCTCTCTTGTTTCTTTGCGTTTTCTTGTGGATCATTGCATTGCATTGGTACTATATTCCAATGTCTTTTAGTTGCAGTTGGAAAAGCAAGAGCTGTAAAGCCGAAAATTTGGTTAAGCTTGCTTACATGCATTTTGAGGAGAAGACTGTGTGGAATATAGCTATAAGCAGGAAAAAAAATCTTGCATTTCCTTCCATGACTTCTCTATGCTTTTATTTTCTCTTTCGCATCTGGAGCATTCAATCATTTTCTTCAAAATATACATACGTTAAATAAAATTACAGACCAGAATTTCATCAAAAATGCCCGTAACTTTGAATAAAGAGCTAATAAATGCAATATTTGAGGCTTACCTGTAAGGAGGCCATTTGTTATTCTTTTAAAACATATCAAAGTATCTTGTCCACATAAACTGAACAAGTGCTATGATTACAATCAACTTTGCAAACCCATCAGCCTTCACTTACAGAATTCTATATGTTCAAGCATTTGAACCTTTCAGCTTGTCAATCACTGTTAAAAAACCACCACAACCTTCAGCCTTTCCATAAATTAAGATATTAGTAATGTTTCTGTTTTAAAAGATCCGACTATGTAGATTGCAAGTTGGTATAGCACTGGGCCTAACCAATTCTTGCACTGATCAAACTCTCTGGAAATTTTTTAATTAATTCACTAGATATCCTAGGAGCGCCAACGAGGCCCTTGGCCAATAGGCCTGAAAAGACTAGCTGAGAAAATGTTTGCTACTATGCTAGCTGAGTAAAGATAGTCTTTTGAAATTTTAACTGGAAACTCAATGTTCTCAATACTTCAAATGTTTCGTCTGATCGAAGCTATCCACCCTGATTTGTATGTGTTTGTTCACTCTTCCTATTCAATTAGCAGTGACAAGTTTAATGGTTGATTGTCTCATACCCTTGAGTCTAGAACACCAACCACGCTTATGTAACCTCAAGTTTTCCTGCTATTAATCAACTTCAAGGTGTGCATCATACTTCAGTTTTATTGACCGCATTGCTACTACCATGACACAACACTCAAATATAAGATGATGGGTAGAGTCATGACATCTATAAATAAATCAAAGCTGCCTAAAATTGGTTGCTACTATGCTAGCTTTTCCCCCAATTTTATTCTTTCCTACTGCTTCCTTTCATCTTGGCTACTACTCTTTTCTGTCTTTTTTCTCTTTGCCTTAAGAGATGGGCGTCGAGAGAACATGTGCAGCAGCAGCTGGCTCCTTGCAGCTGCCACGTGCAAGTAAATAACAAGAGAAGATAGGGTTCCATTTTTCAGTGACCCAATGCCTCTCCAAAAACTAAGGTCCAGTGGCCTGAGCCAGCTCAAAATTATGTGGCTCAGCCCAGGCCAAGCCCAACTTGGGACTTGAGCCTAGACTAAGTCTAGGGGAGCGTTTGGTACAGGAATAAATTTAGGGAATAACCCTTAACCCGGGTTAAGGGAGGGAATATTCTTGAATCCACTACTTGTTCCGCACTTTATCTCCAAACACCCTTTCCCTTATTCCAAGTAATCATTACAAAGTAATTCCCATTCTCCACTCTACTTTTCCCTTATCCAAGTAATCATTACGCAGTCATTCCCGAAACCTGGAATAAAGTCCCTTAACCCGGAATAAAGTTATCCCCATACCAAACGCAACCCTAGCTGAACCAAAGGGCGAAGCCCCAACTCCTTGTTCCTTTCTCTTACTCTGGCATGCCTCCTTTCTAATCCTCCTCCATGCCACCTCCCCCCTCTGATGGCCATTGTCCTCCCTCTCCCTACCTCAACCCTCCTCCGACGTTGAAGAGGAGGGAAATCAAATTGGATTACTTGACTTACCGAGCCAACCAATAAGTGACCATATCAATCCCAGACTTGAAACATAAATTGGATCTTATTCCAGCTCATGGAGTAAATGAATGACTCGATTGAATCAGTTTCAGGTTGAACTGTTTATGGGGGGAGTCCAGTTAGAATATTCAACTAAAGTGACAAAATCAAGTTACGAGTCAACTCTGCCTAGTTTACATCCTTGTTTAAAGACTCTGAAGTAGGTTTTATAAGTATACTAGTGGCCCCCCGTGCCACCTGACACGTAACCGACCACTACCCCCCCCCCCACCCCACCCCAACCGAACTCATTATTGCCACATGTCTTCAGTCTCGATCGCCAAATCTATCTTCATCAACTTGATATAACTTGTCAAGTATATTGAGAGCCGTCTAATAGAACGCACCTTTCCTTATAAGGTAGATGGAGCAAGCTACAACTTCCATCCACACGTATGAAAAAAGTAAATGCAATCTGAGTTTCACTTTGTGCATTCATTTCAACAAACCATTTTGAAAATCCAAGACAGTGCATGTATGATTTTAGTAGTAAACAAAACAATAATTACGCCTTTAAACTGTCTCACCTAAACGAAGGAAAGGAGATGAACATATATATAAAGCAATTAGAAAAAACAGAGCAAACTAACTAACCGAGACTTTGGGATACTGCTTTCTTAAGGTCAGCTTGGAATCTTTCCTCCTCATATTCCTCTTCATGCAACCGCCGTAATGTCTTTATTTCATCATCTCCTGTTAATCAAGTAACACATTTCTCTCAAATCTCCAAATCTCACTTCATACATTTTCACATGCATGAACTACAACATTGATAACATAAATGAGACAAACAAATAAGGTTCAAAGTCAAGCTTATATTATTTTTTTAACCTGTTGACATTGGCAAATAATAGATGCATCTCATAATAAGAACAATCTCCACAAGAACGAATTGTCACGGCATTACCAAGGTCCCAAAAACTCTAATTCAATTTTGATTTTAGTTGCAGCCTAACACAAAACATTTCAGTAGCTTCGGTAATTTTCATGAAACCAGTAGCTTCAGGTCTGGTTTTCATAGCTTGGTTTAGATAGCACTAAATGAAAACTACATATTAACATCAACAAAAAATCTGAATAAGACTAAAACGAAGAGACGACTACCAGAACCAGATGATGTACATGAACATCCACCTCATACTCGCCCATTCTTCTTCTCTTTCTCCTATAATTTGCTCTTATACGCAGCCACGCAGCACATAAGGAGAGAATGGCTTAAGGAGTGAATGACTGTCGAGCTTAAGAAAAATAAAGAAGCTTATCATCCAAGGATGGGAAGAGAGAGGATGAGAGACAATAACTAGAGAAAACTGAGAGTAGATGGACTGAATGGAGAAAGCTAGAAGATCGGCGGACGTAGCAACCACCAAGATCCAACTGGTCACTAGCAAAGAAAAAAAGGGGAAGAGGGAAGAACTACAATCCAATAATTGATGGACACTAAAAATTTTACCTACCAAGCCTGCTGTTGGTAATTTGTACAAATTTGAGGAGAGGGAGGACTGAGGAGAGGGAGGAGGGGAGAAGAGCCTGAGCTTTTCTACAAGAGTCGAAGCCTGCATGTATATTAGGTAATTTTCACAAATGCCCCGGCTTTGTTTCAATATTTCTACTCATTACTTGTATGTAGATCCATCTACAACTGTAGTTAGCAGCTAAACATGACCAAACCAAGAGTTATCCTAAAGAAATCTACCAGACAATCACACCGAGGCAAAGGTGAAAACTCTTGGATTTTTAGGGGTATTTGCTCAAATACAAGTTTTACAAGGCTATATGAAACAAAATTCTATGGGTTGCTTATTCAACTTCCCGAATTTTCCTTCGTGCAATCAAAGATACTGGCAAATATAAATATAGATATAGATATACCTAGCTTGCCATGTCAAAAGCCATATTCAGCTTGCCATGTCACAAAAGAACACGTGCACTGGGTAAGCAACATTCTTTGGTGCAATGAAACCATACTGGACAAAAATAATCAAGCTCTGAAGCAAATAGAGGAATAAATGGTCGACAATCACAAAACACCAAGGATACTAAATTGGAAGACTGATGTCATCTAGACCTTTCAAGCAGAAGAAATACCAAAACAGATAAACTCTAAAAGAATATTCGTTTGCCACTTCATAATCCCAGAATACATCTTTGCTAACTGTGAAATTTTCCTCAACGCAGTCAAATGTTACTAAACAGACATATCTATACTGAAAGGAATAGAGCGTAACCTGATAAGGATGAAAAAACAGGGATGGATAATATACTATCCTTCACATAGAAGCGCTAGAGATTTGAATAGCTACAATGTATGCTATCCTCGGCATAGGCTCAAATAGGAAGGGGACATGCATCAAGCAGGAACATACTTTACCTTCATTGCTTGTCACGGATGGCATAATCCCACCTTGCAAAGCTCCTGATGTGCCTGCATTCGTAGAAAATGAAGAATCACGACATACTCCCAGTTAATACTTTGATTGACTCATAAGAAACCAATAACAGCATTAACAATAACTACTCAGATTTGACAGTAGAAAGAGTGGTAACCTCGCTTTGGCCTCCTACGTTTTGGTATGCCACTACCGGAAATAGTTCTATCAAGGACTGCAGTTGTCTCTGATGCATTCATTGAGCCAATAAACTCATTTGAGTTCTCAATATTCTGAATGAGAGGTAGTTCCTCATCGATGCAAACTTCATGAGACTTTTTGTTTTTGTTGTCATATAGGGACTCCCGTGCTTCCAAATTCTGCAGCAGACCCGTTGACGCAGAATTATTCTCAGATTCATTGGACGCTATGTTTTGGTTCTTAGGAAAGATGAATTCTGAGTTGTCAAAATCAGGAAATCCATCAACATAAACTTGAGCACTATTCCTGTGAGTGACTCTTTCAGTGCAACAACTCGACTCGTTTTGTCCGCATACAAAATCTTCACTGAAACCTGCTTTAACAACACAAGCTGGATCTACTTCATCATTGGGTGAAGTTTCCAAGGCCTTCTTGGATAGCTCTGCTAGTTTTTTTGCCTCATTTTCGATCCGGCGTTGATATGCCAAAGCTTCCTCAAGCTTTCTTGCGTCTTCCTCTTTACAAATTAGTTCCTCTTCTTCTTGCTGTAAGTACTCACCATTTACTACGGTTTCAGACTCTCGACCATTACAAACAGTCATTGCATGAAAGTCACTGCACAAAGCATGTGAACTGACTGGATTAGCAGCAGTAACTCCTATGATCAATGCAAGGGCCACAAGAAAAAAAAATAGGAAAATTTGCTTTGACTGCTTTTTGTGGGCTAGGTAACGAATTCCCAAAACAAGGTTTCAGCGCTTCCTTTTTAAAAAATACAAACCATTGATGCCCTCAAACTTCACTATATTAGTGAACACCTTGGAATTAATCTCGTCCTATACTTTTTGTGCTTCTAAAATTATTTGCATGATTGCCATTATGGTGCATCTATATGTACCATTGAATCAAATTTATAATGAATACACACAGTATCATGTGCATGTTCTCCCCTTTAAGTTCGCCCACATTGATGGCCACTTAATAAGTACGGAAAAACATTATCAACAAGTTCAATCAACAAATGCATGCTCCAAGAACAGTTACTAATGTGAAAAGGCAATCTTTTTATGATGATAAAATATAAGAAAGCTAACAAAAAGAAATGACGATAGCACGCAGTGGCAAACAAACATAATTGCAAATACTTCAAATAAATGCTGTAAACAAGGAAAGAACCAAAAGTAGGATAACCATCGAAACAGGCAACAGTGGTATGATTATAAAGACAGCACGCATCAGTGATAAGGAACCCAATTAAGGCGAAAATGGAGTTGTTCAGATTCCCTGAAAATGTTCACAAAAGTCTCTGAAGAAACCGCAAAATGGGTCGCAGAAAACAACCAGTTGATAAGAGAAATCAGGTGCAACTGCAACAGCGAGTTTACAAATTTGCATGATCAGTATGAAGAACTTTTAATGGCACAATAAGGAAAGAAGCATACACTTGATCAGCAGTTTCAAGATCGAGAGGCCGATGCTCATTACATCCCAATGGCTGGAAAGAAGCTACCAATGTAAGCACTACAGAATTGAAAATTAAACAGATAAAGATAAACTTAAAAACAGAGGCTAAGGAAGAGCCAACAGTGGTAAACCTTTGTGTCCCTAGCTTTCCGGCTATCTTTAGTCTTTTTCTTATCTTTTAACCTATCATGTGCTTGTTTTGTGTGATCAGCCCCTCTATTAGCATTCCTCTTTGCATCATGCTCAAGTTCTGCTAAAAAAGCTTTACTTGCAGCATCAGATTTCTCCTTCGCATCTTTGTCCACTATATCCTCCAAATTCGTCTGAAACATGATAATTAAAAAGAAAAAGGTATACATCTGGGTCACTAGAATTGAGGGGAGGCATTGAAGTAAAGGAAACGAAACAAAATTAACAAATACCCTCAGAAAAGACTTTATGAGAGGCAAAACCACAGCACGATAATCAAAAGAAGAGGCAGGCCCAAGTTTGCTTTCCAACTGGTGCAAGCCAGTAAGATTTCTCATGATCCTTGCATCAGTCTTATTAAGCTGCAGGAAGGAAATTTTATCTAAGAGACCTCCAAAGTAAGCCCAATTTCAATAAGAAAACACAAAAAACTGTACAAACCTCAACAGATAGCTGTTCTTTTAGTCTCTGAATTGCCCCATCCACCCAAGTATCCGCTTGTTGCAATAGTTCCTGCGCTCTACAATTATCAACATCGCCACAATCTAGCTCACACAACCGAGTCGTTAAGCCGGATAAAGTCTCATCATATCCCACATGAGACACTCTGATAGCTTGCGCCTCTTTAAGAATGTTACTAATGGCATCCAGCTCAAACCTACTATTCATGAACATAACATCAGTTTCCCTTTCAAGCTCCTCTTGTCGTCTCTTAAGAATGACCTCAAAACTCTGAGGCACAAGCTTTGCAGCATCCCCCCTTCTTTTAAGTTCTTCCAGACACAGATTTTCAAGAGTACAAAGAGCCTCGTCATAACTCAGCTGCTCACATTTCTTCTCACACATGCTCTGCAGAAGGAAGAATTCCTTCTCGAGCATCTGAAGGAGTTCACTGCCCTGATGTGATTTATCCTCTCTCATGCGTGCCCAAGACAATAGTTGCTCCCCGCTGGACTGACCAGAAAACAACCATGAAACCATAGCACTTGAGTCCAAAGCACTGCTTGAAGCATCATCGGGACTACTTAGATGAACATCCAGAATGAATTCTGCTGAGTCAGACAAGAGAGTGATTTTTTCCTGGATCTCAATGCCCTGACTAACAGAATCAGCATCACCATCAGAGCTATCTCTCTCACTGTATCTGCCCAACCCAATAGATTGTGAGAGCTCCTGCAAGAACTTCAGGACCTTCCGAAGCTCCAAAGCACCTAGAAAGCATATGCAGAGAGGTGAGTTGTCAATTGAATTGTTCAGCAGCAGGGAGCCAGCTGTGAGACGCTGGACCTCTTCCGTGGCAAACTGTATCACCTTGTTGAGATGGCTGACAGATAAGCTCTTGTGGTTCACTAGCATCTGAAATAGGGTCTGGATTTTCTCTAGAAGCTTGCTTCTCTCTGGATCATCAGAAAGAGGCCACCTCTCAGAAAAATCGATTGTATCCTTCGCATCACAATCGGATACCTCTTCATCTCTACGATCAACAGCAAACCCATTGCAGGTATCTGAAGCATCTGCCTCTCCCTGCAATGGTGAAGAGGATGAGCCTGAAGTATCTTTCGAGCTCCAGTACTCAGATGACGAATCTTTATCCTTGCTGCCACTGTCAGAGTCAACTTCTCCTGTTTGACCTTTGAAGTGCTCTTCGATCATCTTCATGGTGGCAGAGGCATCAATGGGCTTCCAACTACCCTTGAGGAGCATCTCAACCCACTCCATGTCAACTTCTTGGGGAAGCACTGATTGGAATTTCAGTGAGAGGCTATTCATATGCTCCCGCTTAGTGTGCTGCATAAGGGATTCCACATCGGTGAACCTCTCTCTGCAATGTGAGCAAACCCAGAACTTCCATGTCCGGCTAACATCTACGCAGGCCAAGGCTTCCGAGAGGAGCTCATAGGCAAGGCTATCTTTTGAATAGTGTGCCTTAAGGTCCGAGACTTTTACCATGAGGAAACTCCTCTTGCTCTGTTCGCTCATGGAGCTCCAATAAGCTCGAACCTGAGCCATCCGCTCCACTGACGATGTGTACTTCCTCAAATTCATCATCTTGCGGCGCTCCACAAGGCGGTGTGCTCCCGACGAGGAAGAGGATGAAGAAGGCGAAAGGGACTCGAGGGCAGAATCATCATCGTTCTTGGGGCCAGATGAGTCGGATTTGTGCAGGAGGAGACGGGCGGCAGCAACGCGGACCTCAATTTCCTTGCGCCGCTCCTCAGGGGTCTTGGTCGCCTTTTTTATCTCGTTGGGGCGGCGAGCAACGGCAGCCGGGACAAGCCGCACTTCCACAGGGTCCTCGGCAAGACGTTGCATGGGGATGAGGCGGAACTTCTCCTCACCGTTCAACTTCTTCATCCAGGAGGAGATGGAGGCGAGACTCGACTTCTGAATAATCCCCCGGAGCTCCTGATGGACGTAGGCCACGCGAGCTTCATGAGTGGAAAGCTTGGTCCCAGCCGCCGCCACATCCTCCTGGAGGAGGCTGTCAACAGCGGGGTCAGTGGCTTCCTCAATGGCGAGGCCGCGCTCGCACTCCGCTACCACCTCGTCGTAGCACTTGCCCTCCTGGGTGGCGGCCTCAAGAAGAAGGTTCGCGTGAAAGTGGGCAAGCTCCACGGAGGCGGGTGATAGTGTGACTGCGGCGCGGGCAGAGGCGATGGCCGCACGGAGGTGACGGAGCTTGGCGGCGGGGTCATCAAGGAGGACGGCGACCTTGGCGTGGATGGTGCCGTTGGCTCGGTGGAAAAGCGGAGAGCCACCGTGGCGCGCGGCCGACTCCTTCATCAGCCGGATGGCGCGGGCGTGGTTCCCACGGCGGACCGCTGTGAGGGCCCTCTCGCACTCCGCCCGCACAGCAGCCGCATCGGCCGCGCCATTCACGAGATGACGACGATCTAGCATCCCATGGCAGACCGAGGAGGGAGGAGGAGGAGGCGGCGGCGGCGGCGGCGATGTGAGCGGAGAATCGGGGCGGTGGACGTCATCGTCACCCGGTGACGGGGGCGAAGATTGATCGGCGCCGCCGCCGCCGACGGAGGAAGCGGGGCGAGAAGGGTTAGGGTTTCGCTTCTTACGCCCCATGGGAAAGCAACGATGGCCCGAGAAGAGCTACAAATGGAAGGAAGTAAGCTCTTGCTCTCTGTATTTGGCTCTAAAACCCCACCAAATCCAACTCCATCAACATCTCCAAGTAATTCAAATGACGGTGCTTGTGGTGGTGGCTGGGAGCCTCGCTGAATGGATCGCGCGAAAGAGATGGAGGACTGATGACCCTCCTGAGACTGAGTGGAGAGTGTGGGAAATGGATCGCAGAGACGAGTGCCGAACGCAGCAGCCCTTTTGTACCTCGCTGGCCGGGGTATATGGATTGCCTACTAATCGGGGGCCGTGAGTTCGGGTGATTAAAGAATTTTGGCCATTTTGGAAGCCAGTGATTAGATTTGGCACTTTGAGACCCATCCAATGTTTCTTGGCAACAGAGGACCCCAAACCTCAGAAATCCCAATTTTACCCCTCCTCTCCCATGCCATGGATGGCCATACATGCATCCGTTTCTCTCATTATCCCATTTAATGCATGTGTTAGATTTTGCTTTAAAAAAAAAAAACCCCTCTCGTCGCATTTAATGCGACGGGATGTGTCTTCTTCCCCAACCCTCTTCCCCCCTCCCGCCGGCCATGGCCCCTCCCGCCATCCTCTCTTCTCTCTCTCAACTCTTCTCCATTATTCTTTCATCTCTCCTCCCTTTTCACTGCCTCCACTTCTCTACCTTAGCCAAAATAGTTCACCGGAGAAAACTCTCCACACATGCAAGGCAATGAGAACCATGTCTAAGCGGTGACGAAGAATGAGCACAACTGGTAGAAGTGATGACGATTAACGGACTCCCACCGGAGACCGAGAGGGTAAGTTATAAAAGCGCGGGTATAATAATAAGATGCGTGTGTATAAAATTATACATACGTGTCTAAACTTGTTTGCACGTGTATAAATAGGCTACGCGCGTGTACAAAATTTATGAACGTGTACGAGGTCTACATGATTCTCACGTGTATTAGTAGCTCACACACGTGTTCTTGCACGCGTAGAAATCGGCACATGCACGCGTATAAATGACAATGCGTGTGTACAAAAGCATCATAACACACTTTGACGTGGCGCGTTTCTACTGGGTAGTGCAAAGACTAAAAGCAAGAAAAAATAAAAAATACTCACACGTGTCGGTTAACGAATTAGTTAAATAAAAAAAACACTCCCGACGGGTATGCTTCTTTGGGTTAAAAAACAAAAACCTCCCGTCGCATTAAATACGACGGGATGTGTTTTCTTCCCGAAGCCTCCTCTTCCTCCCTCCCGCCAGGTATGCTTCCTCCCGCCATCTTCTCCTCTCCATCTCCACTGCCTTCCCTTCTCTTCTCCATTTTCAGTCTTCTCCCTTATTCTTTCATGTCTCATCCCTTTGCACTGCCTCCTCTCCTCCCTTTGCACTGCCTCCACTGTCTCCTCTTATCTTCTCCCTTTCCACTCTTCTCCCTTATTCGTTCATCTCTTCTCCCTTTCCACTGCCTAATATAAAAAACCAGTCAATGCTAATACGCGTATGGGCCTAACAAATACACGTATCGTCATAAACAAATACACGTGTAACGCCAAAATGACTGGTTTTTACACGTCTTTGGCGTTACACGTGTATTTGTTTCTGACGATACGTGTATTTGTTGGGTCCATACGTGTATGTTTTTAAAAACACGTGTTTCAAAAAATGTGTGTAACTGTATGTTGGAAGCACGGGCATAATTAATAGATGCGTGTGTGTGAAATTCTACATACGTGTTATCTTCAGGATACGCACGTGTACAATATTGATGAATGTTACGAAGTTTGTTACATACCACCCAAACAACATAAGGCAAACTGTTTGTTACATGAACTAAACTACTTCTCCTTCGTTGCGACTCGTGCTGAAGCAGGCTTTCCTTGCAGCTCATTCAAAAGGCCCGCCTTCTGGTTGCCGACGCTTACTAAGATATAAGCAAGTTGTCCACGAATGCCCGCAATGTCTGATTGTCTGAACTCAAAATCGTCCCAAGGACGACCGGCGCGTATGCCTTCCTCGTATTTCAACATGAAAAGTCCGCAGTCCAGTCTAGCAATGACAACGAAAAATTAATGAGTATATAATTGGAGCACTAAAAGGATCGTTGAAAAGTGCAGTGTTCTTACGATCCGCGCTGCATTGGTATACCGGTGGCATGCTCAATCGCCCAGCCCCCAAGCTGCTCCCCTTTACCATCCAACTCTGGCAGCCAAGTCCGGATCGCATGTGCAACCCACTTAGCCATATCCTCAGCATCTTTGTTGTAGATTGGCGCCTCAGAAGATGTGTAGTGCCTGCAAACCCTGCCCAATAAATCTACTGAGAGCAAGTGCCAATGCTGACTGGTGTGCAGTGGGATGAGCCACACGTCCAAGATCGAAAGTGCAGAGAAGGTTTTGCCCGAGTGCAAGAGGGAATCACGTAACGAATGACGTCCGTCACGTACATCATGCTGAAATAAACCATTACATGTTTAGTGTAACGTGCATAGCACGAACTGATTGACGTAACATGACTAGATACTTACATGGAGGCGAGTAGATGAAAAAAAACAACGGCGGGATGTCTTCGCCGATAGATAACGATACGCCAAGACATACTGCGCCGCGTCGATGACATCTCCCTCGATGGAGCTATTGTTCAGTAAGTCCATGATCTGGCCACGGGTGCAGTAGCCCATCCCATGGGTATAGACGACGGCATTGAAAATGCACAACAAATATACGTATATACTCAGAAGGTATGTGTCGCTAAATACGCATATAAAACCACATTACACGCGTACAACTGCTTTAGACATGTAAACCCATGTCAAAACATAACATCAAATAAACGCGTATAAATGGACATAACACACGTAAAATGGACATAACACGTGTAAAAATGGACATAACACGCGTATAAATGGAAATAACACGCGTATAAATTGACATAACACGCGTATAAATGGACATAACACGTGTAAAAAAAGACATAACACGCGTATAAATGGACATAGCACACGTATAAATGGACATAACACGTGTAAACCTATGCGAAAACATAACATCAAATAAACGCGTATAAAAGGACATAACATGCGTATAAAAAGAAACATCAAATAAATTCGTTAACCGACACGTGTCAGGACGTATTTTTTATTGCTTTTAGTCTTTGCACTACCCAGTAGAAACGCGCCACGTGTGTAATAATGTTTTTATACACACGCATGGTCATTTATATGCGTGTCTGTTCAGATTTCTACGCGTGCAAGGACACGTGTGTGAGCTATTAATACACGCGAAATCATATAGACCTCGTACACGTTCATAAATTTTGTACACACGCGTATCCTATTTATACGCGTGAAAACAAGTTTAGACACGTATGTAGAATTTTATACACACGCATCTTATTATTATACCCGCGCTTTTATAACTTACCCCCTCGGTCTCCGGTGGAAGTCCGTTAATCGTCATCTCTTCCACCAGTAGTGCTAATTCTTCGTCTCCGCTTGGACATGGATCTCATTGTCTTGCATGTGTGGAGAGCTCTCTCCGATGAACTATTTTGGCTAAGGTAGACAGGTGGAGGCAGTGGAAAGGGAGGGGATATGAACGAACAATGGAGAAGAGTAGAGAGGGAGAAGAGAAGAGGAGGTAGTGGAGAGAGAGGGAGAAGAGAAGATGGCCGGAGGAGCCATGCCCGGCGGGAGGGAGGAAGAGGGTTAGAGAAGAAGACACATCCCATCCCTTCGCATTAAATGTGACGGGAGGGTTTTCTTTTTTTTAAGCAAAGTCTGACGCATGCATTAAATGGGGTAATGAGAGAAACGGATGCATGTATGGCCAACCATGGCATGGGAGGGGAGGGGTAAAATCGGGATTTCTGAGGTTTAGGGTCCTCTGTTGCAAAGAAATATTAGATGGGGTCTCAAAGTGCCAAATCTAAACACTAGGGGTCCAAAATGGCAAAAAATTCGGTGATTAAATGTACACCATCGAAATCACACTGGGAATTCAATTTGCGTCATTTCATGTTACACGGGTGACGGGAAGTAATTCACTAATTCTTACACATTTTTACTGTTTACACTTTTTAAAAAAAAAATTCTATCCGTACAGTATTTTGGACTACGCTACTCAATACATCACGTACCAAGTTTTAAACCTTAGAAAAATGATAGATAAATTATAGTTTTTGGACATAGAGTCAACTTTGGTTTAAAACTCTTAATTTTAAAGCTTTTAAATAAAAGCTGATTTTCGTTTCAAATAAGACCCTGTGTCGAAGGTATGATATAAGAAAATTTTTAAAATAATATAATTTTAATAAAACATTTTTAAAATAATATTATTTTAATAAAATATTATTAAAATATACACGTAAAATAAAGTATTTGTCGAGATATATCTCTCTATGGCCACGTTAGCATCGCATCAGCCACGCTTGCGTGACCGTTGGGTTTCTAAATGCCGCTCCATACAACTATAACTTCAAATTACGTTTTTTTTTAATCCCTCCCTAAGTCTGGTGCTTAATTGAACGCCTAATTAAACACAACATGACGTCACAGCTTTATTAACCAAGGTGTAACCTGATCTCACGTGTCGCGCCCCGACCCGCGAAGGCCCAACCGGGCCAGGCGACGCGAACCAGAACCTAACCAATGCGGAATAAATTTGGTGAGGGGGTTCCCTCTAATCTACTTGTCTCCCTAAACAATTCATAAACACCATTATTGAAACAATAATTAACAATCTCAAAAGATATAATATAATATTCAAATCCTCAAAATGGTTTATATTTATACAATATAATCCCGTAGGAGACTATCTAAACAAAAAGAGTGTAGAAAACTATCACCGCTCCTCAAGCATCGTCAGACGCCGCCGCGCCACCAAACGCCTGCCCCGTAGGGGCCACAAAAGAAGAGCTAACGCACGCACCTGCAAAACGCAGCCCGGGTAGGAGTGAGCATAAAGCTCAGTAGGGTTCTACACTACGACACAGAAATGAGGGAACTCAACAGTGTCGCCCTCAAGCAAGGTCTGGGTGAACACATGGATCCCTTAACCTCACCGCGTATCCCAATTAGCAGGAAACCAGCACCGCTATCTCACAGCTGGACGAAGTGAACACTACTGACGGGAATCCAACCCGCTGAGTAGGCACACCCTCTACTCAAGAGACATGGATCACCGGACACCGGTTGCACCTCAGCACCCAGCTCGAAGCCGACAAGACGTCTAAATCATCGATCAACATGTATTCAAGTCATCTTGGCCTATCATCGATATCAACTTAATACTACAATCCAACCTGGACATTGTTACCCGCCACGGTCCTAGAGCTAAATCCGAGCTACCCGAAAGCCTCGGATCGGCGATCAACCCATCGCTTCCGCCCTATCCTTATGCATATAATGCACAACAGAATGCATGCTATGATCATACCCAAGTAAGAGATAAGCTTGCAACAGTATAATAAAGATAACATACAAGTCCAACTGGATCGCTGCAGCGATACTGCCAACCGTTGCCAGCCAATCCGCAGCGGGTCCCAGCATTATGACAGTACCGTGACCGTCAACCACGGACTCCTACAATGGGAAATAACCCCGAAAACTCATATGAACATATAATATAATAATATATGTTCAGAACATATAATATTATTTAAATCATCAAGATCCTCTAATTAGAGGCTAATCGACCTCGTCGATCCGACGTCCAAATAATGTCGGATTTGAGATCCAACTTTGCAAACCGCAGATAAATATGCTGGGATCAACATATCCAAAACCGGCAAACATCCGACGACTCGATTACCGAGAAAACCCTAATCAAAAACCACTAATCTCACTAATTACCTTTAATTGTTGCAACGCAGCCCATCCGTAGGAAATTTATAATAAATCATAAGAAAATTATAAATTTATGAAATAAGTTGGGTCTGAGAGTAGATTCAAAGCTCTACAACGCTCATGTTCATCAGAAACCAAGATCATGCATGTACAAACCGAAAAACGCGCCGTAAACCGGCTGTTCTTCAAGAACAGAGAAATCGGAAAATCCGAGTTTAAACATGCTAAAACCCTACTAAAATCTCAATCAAATCTTATGAAACTTACAACAGAAATTAAGCTAAGCAATAGGCATCCAACAACACCAAGAACACCTAGATCTACTAGCTAGATCAAGAGAAAACCCCCTATTAACCCACGTAGGTAGAAACCTACCGGATTGCTCAACCTCGGCTGATTCCCTGCGCTACGAGCACCAAACCGGCTTCAAACCAAGCCAAGGATCTTCCTCTCGCTGTCACGAATCCAACGAGCCTTCAAGCATGTGAGGACCTGTCCCTCTACTCCTAGGTCGACCGGCTGGGTCGGACCCGTGGCTCGTTTGTTTGTTTCGCGTCGAGCGTGCGATCCGGTGGATCGTATTGTTTCTTGGACCGCAAGGGCAATTTGGTAAATTGCGCCTTGTCGGTTTTTTTCACACCCGCGTGTGCATACACAGCCTCTGATTGATATTTGTATTTGATTAGATCCGATAGGGGTTTTTTTGACATGTTCGAATCGATCCAAGTGTGTTGGATCGATCCATTCTTGTCTTGGATCGATCCAGCATGGTGTTAGATCGATCCAGACAATGTAGCAAGTCGGTGGCTTTTTCTTTCGCGAGGACGACCTCCGGCCGTCGCTCTCTCTTGTCAGAAGGGGAGGACTTTCCCTCCCCTCCTTTCTTCTTTCTCCTCTTTCCCCGGCTTTTCCCTTCCCTTTTCCTTCCTCTTCTTCCCTTCTTCTTCTTCTTTCTTCTTCCGCGGGCTCTGTTTCCCCTGTTATGGCAGCCGCTTCTTTTTCTTCGTTCTCCCACCTCCGGCCATAGTTTTGGGTGTTCCAAGGCCCGTTGGAACAGTGGCGGCGTGAGAAAGATCCCTAGTGTGCTTTGGAGCTGCGTTGGTGACCAGTTCACGGGGAATCAGCCGAGGAGTGCGTTTCCGGTAGGTGTTCTACCTACGAGAGTTGTTTAGGGGTGTTCTCTTGATCTAGCCGTTAGATCTTGTTGTTCTTTGTGTTGTTGGCTTTCTCTTGCGTAGTGTAATTTCTGGTTTAAGTTTCATGATCTTTAGTTGAGATTTTAATAGGATTTGTGCATGATTAATCTCGAATTTTCCAATTTCTGCTGTTCTTGAAGAACAGCCGGCTTGCGGCGAATTTTCCGGCTTGTATGTGTATGAGCTTGGGATTTGATAAACATAAGAGTTGTAGATCGCTTCGTTAGCTTTCCATTACAGTTTATTTCGTATTTTTCCGATTTTCCTACGAATTGTTATGAATTTATTACTGGCGGGCTGCGTTGCAATAATTAATTGGTAAGTTAGTTTTGATTAGTGATTTTGATTAGCGTTTTCCCGTTAATCTAACCGTTGGATGATTATGGATTTTGGATATGTTGATCCATACATGTAGATCTACTGGTGGCTAAGTTGGATCTCAAATCCGATGTTGTTTGGACGTCAGATCGATGGGGTCAAATAGCCTCTAGTAGAGAACTTTTAGATGTTTTGAATATAATATTATATTTCGGAATATTATATTATATTATTTATTATTCATCATCGTTTTTGGGGTTGCTTCCCGTTGCAGGAGTCCGCGGTCGACGGTCGTGGTACCGTCGTAATGCCGGGACCCGCTGCGGACCGGCTGGCAGCGATCGGTAGTACCACTACAGCGATCCGATTGACTTATATGATGTTTGCCATACTATTGCATGCTTTACTTCTTATTTGTTTATGTTTATAGCATGCATTCCCTGTTGTACATTAGTTGCATTGGTTAGGGCGTGGGTGATCTGTGGGTCGCCGTCCCAACGCTGGAAGCTCGGACATAGCCCTAGGACCGGGGTTGGGTAGTTTGGACCCGGTTCGAATTGTGGTGTCCAGTCAATTCGATGATAGGTTTATATGACTGGTACACTTGTTGATTGATGATTGTAGAGGTCGTGTCGGCCTCAAGCCAGACGTTGTGGGTGCAAACCGGTGTCCGGATCATTGTCTCTTGGGAGGGAAGAGGTGCCTACCCAGCGGTGTGGTTGCCCTCCTAGCAGTGTTTGGTGCATGCTAATGAGACGGTAGTGTGGTTTCCTGCCTCGCTGAGGGCAACCCAGTATGTGACCAGTTCGGCTGGAAGACCATGACTGAGGCCTCCCTTCAGGGACATCGGTGAAGGGTTATGGGACCCTTGCTGCACACCCAAGTCTTGCTTGAGGGCGACAGTGTTGCGTTTCCCTCTTCCTTCTGTGTGTCGTAGTATAGATCCCTACTGAGCTTAGTGCTCACACCTACTCGGGCTGTATTTTACAGGTGCAGGCGTCAGTTCTTCCTCTGTGGCCCCTACCGGGCAGTTGGTCGGCGGTGCGGCGGTGCCTGGTGGACTTTGAGAGGTAGTGATATTTACTGCTTTTACCTTTGGTTAGTTAGTCTCCTACGGGAGTGATATTGTATTCGAATCTTCCCCTCTCCGAGGATATGTAAATTAAACACTTTGAGTTTTAAATCTGTGGTTCGATGTTGTTAAATTAACGTCTTTTAATTGAGGGTGCTTTTGGTGAACTGTTAGGGAGACCAATAGGTTAGAGGGAACCCTCGCCGTCTTTTTTCGCGTTTTGTAGGTTCCGGTTCGCGTCGCCCGGCCCGGTTGGGCTTTCGCGGGTCGGGGCACGACAAAGCACCCAAAACGATGGTCGGAGGAGGGAGAACAGAGGGGAAGAAGGGGTTGCTAGAAACAGAGGAAACATGGCCGTGGGAAGAAGAAGGAAGAAGGAGAAGGAAGAAGAAGGAGAACAAGAAAAGCCAGGGAAGGGGGAGAAGAAGAGGATAAGGGAGAGGAGAGTAGAGAAAGTCTTCTCTCCTTCTGACAGTGGAGAGCGACGGCCAACGGCGACCGTCCTCTCAAAAATCACCGCCAAGACTTTCTAGCACAGGAAGATCGACTCCTTAGCAAGGAAGATCGATCTCCTTAACAAGGCAAATCGATCTCCTTTGCCCAGAAACTCAAACTTGGGCTAAAACATAAACCCAAACTCGGATCTTCCGATCCCGGGTCCACCTAACCATTCTAATCAAACACTAACACAAACACGGTCATTTAACCCGGGTTTATGCACCCCGAAAAAATAAAAGCATCTAACACCCCACATACCCTCTTCCTTGCTCTTCCTCTTCTACTTCCTCCAGGCCTTCATTTCCTTCTGCTCCCATTCGTCTGCAAACCCAACTTCTCCCCTTCTTTTCCTGCTAAAATGTGAGATGGGGGACGCTCCCTCTTGATTGTATGGGGTTTCTTCTCCTGGGGAGTTCTTCATCGGACCTCGACGGTAGTGGCGGCGGCCTTCCACCCTTATGGATCTCAATGCCCGGCTGTCACCGGATCGTTGTTCACCAGATCTGAACAGCGTTGAAAGGGTGCCCCCCCCCCCCGCCCTCCTTCTCAAACTCATAGCCTGGAGGTCACCGGAATCGGTCTTGACCAGATCTTGACGCCCAAGGAAGAGTCGTGCACCCTTCTTGATCTCGAGGTCACCGGATCATTCGTTACCGAATGTACACTGGCGTTCAATCGGCCCCCCACCTTTGACGATCTCGAAGCCTGGAGGTCACCACATATCTCATCGATGTGCTGGATCTGAAGCTCCGACTGCCTTTTCCATCGTCTAACACCTCCCTCTTGCAGCCCGTTGTCCAACCTCTGGTGAGGATTTCCTTTTTTTCCCCTTCGTTGTTTTTTGTGGGATTTTCGCCATAATTGATTTTTTCCGCCGCTATGTACAGTTTCATTGCACTACCAATCTTCTTTTTCATCCCAATCGCTGGTGTGTTTGATTTGCTCATGCTCTGTTTTGGGTCTAACAGCAAAGAGTTCTTGGCCATGAGAACTCATAGGACAGAATTACTAATTGCATTAATTTGTTTAATAACGTCGAATATAGTGTTGTGATGGTTAATGATTCATACATGTGTAGGCACTTGTAGGGGTCCTGCGATTAAAAAAAAAAAGGAGAAAATGCCAAGGAGGAACACCAACAACAATCCAATAATAAGGAAGAAAAATTAGACTGAGGCCGAAGACCACCACCTGCTAGACCTATTTAAGGAACGATACGTCAATAACTTCTTCATCAATGGGCAATTTACTAAGGATGCATGGAGGTTCGTTCTAGACGAGTTCAACAAGCATCGTGTGGAGAAGATGGATATGGAGAACCTCAAAAATAGGTTGAAGGTCCTAAAAAAAAAAGCATAGCGCCTACAAAGATTTGGTTGGCAAGAGAGGTTGGGGATGGGATGATGACACCAATATGCCTTTGCCTCCTCATGCATCATCATGGGATGAACTAATAAGGGTATGATCTACTGCTCAATTGATAGCTTTGTACGAAATAAAGATCTTGCATTGATTTCATGTTCTCTTCCTACCTTCAGGAAGGTTCAAAGTATGTCTGTCTGAAAGATAAAGTTTATATGTTCTATGACACCATGAATCTCCTGACGAGCACAAAAACTGCGACTGGGGAGTTATGTTATTCCTCCAACACCAAGAAGACACAAAATGAAGGGCCAGAGAAAACTCTCGAAAGCAGTGGATCATCGGATACCCAAACGGATGCCTAGTCACCTCCTACTCCCCTGTATCCATCTCGCATCTCTTCCCTTAACATTGATGGCAAGGCCCGCAACGCGAGACAACCCGTGCCATCTCAATACGGTGATCACTTTCAAGACACACCATCAATTCAATCAGTCTCGCAAAGCACACCAGGTGCACCATCTTCACGAGGGAAAAGTGCTAGTGCCACGGATGCCTCTTGTTCTTCCGGTAGCAAGCGTCGCAGTAGAGAGAATGTAAACAACGGAAAGAAGAAGAGGGTCGAAGCCGGATCAGTTGGTTCAAGTCGGATTGCCACGTGTATGGAGAGGCGGATAGAGATGAAAGCTGAAGTGCACCATCGAGTGCTTGATTATTCGCTTCCGCGGTGTATGGAGTTGGCTCACGCAATGCCGGACATAACCCCTTACCAATTGATTGAGTTATCGGACATATTTAAAAATCATGAAAATAGGGAAGCATTCATCTCACTGAAGGACGAGTACCTACGTAAGATGTGGGTAGATAAACATGTTCGGGGACCCAACCCATTTAGCCAGAATGTGCAAAGCAAGCCACCTTCCAATTTACCATATGTTGGATCATCATACCACCCACCTGTATGGCCTCCTCAGAACGACATGCCTTACAAAAATCTCCATCGCACAGACTTCTCTTCCACCAATATGACAAGAAGAGGTCAACATCCTCAATATGAAGAAGTCAATCGCAACAGGACACCATATGGAATGCTGGAATATGACCCAAGCGCACATGGCCGATCGGATCCAGAGATGTAGAGGTACATTCCTACGCAATCTTCAGTAGAGATGTGACTATCTTAAGTAGGACCGACCAATTTGGGACTTACACCCTCTTTTGTGTGAAGGTTTTTATGTTGATTATCACGTTCGTACTTTGTTTTATTCTTAGCATATATGTGTCGCTGCTTGTGGTGGTTGAGAGAAATAATTAAATTATCTAATAGGAGTTGATGACGTAATAAGTGGTTTAATTACATTTCATTGCTAATTTTGCATGCATATTTACTAATAATCTTCTACTAGTCAGTCTTCTTATGATTACAGGTACTTCCAATTGTAGAATGGAATTAAATCGGTTGGTCTATTGTGTTGCTTCCTACTCTTCAGACTTTGGGCCAACGTCTTTTTTATTTGGTCTAAACATATTTTATTAATCCCATTTAGCCTATCAAATTTGTTGATGTCAGCTCATTCTAATTTATTGTCTCACTTTCAAATGATTTATTATTTGTTTCTTTGTCACCATTTGATTGTTCTACAACCAATCATCATTTTTGGACTTACACTCTCTCTTTATTGTGCTTCGATTTCCGCTCTCCATACAGTGGATCACTTGAAGAAAGAGTGCAGAGAGGAAATGAGCTGAGGTATTACTTGGTATTTGCCAACATTATTCATATATATGTCACACTTATACCGTGTGATGGAGAGAGATTATAGGAAAATATGTCATGAATCTTCTTCCTTTGAAATTATATTTCTATACATATTCCGAAGATAGAAAAATGTAGGTAGGGTATTGATGGGACATAGCGAGAAAATTCTGGTTAATATTCTTTTCTAAACAGCTATGCTTGTGAATAAGCTATAAGGAGTGATTGGTTCTCAAATGCAAGAGAAGAGATTTGATATATTGGAAGCAGTATAAAAATCTGAAGAAGGAATTGCTTAGAAATTATGTTCTCAGGATTACTTCGCTCCATGTTCTTAATAAGATGAAATATAGTCACTCTTTCATATTTTCTCATCACAGTGATGCTCTTTGTAAGGGAAATTCTCATGTTTTCATAGGATAGTAGATATATTCTCCAATGCACATTGAAACATTTAATAAGAAGTAGAAAGTTGTTTGTCTCCTGTAAATCAGTATGGAGGACAACTCTTCTTATTTCTCCCTTTCTACAGTTTGATGCAATTACATGATTGCCTTACTAAAGGCTCTTAAAATCAATCAGGCCTTAAATTGTTTGTCTTTCTATGCAGCGGTTCACTTGTGACTTATTTTACATCAAATTGATAGTTTATCACTCCTCCAGCAAATGCGGACCCTATAATAAAAAAAGCGTAACAGAAGTAGGAGCTGAGGGATCAGCATGTCGCGCCCCGCCCCAGGAAACCCATCCCGGACCGGGACACGATGGGGAAACCTACATTTACTGACAATCAACAAACGGAGACTGAACAATAATAAACAAAGGACGGAAGTAAAGTTAACAGCTACTTGGTCAAAACATTATATACATCAGAGTTATACAAATTTAGAAGATTTTCAATTTACAAAAAGAAGTAATACATCTTCAGGGGTCTCCGCAAAAGCACAACAAAAGCCATCCTGGCCCTCAAACATGGTCGGATGGTGACGCGCTGTCACAGGACGAATACCGGGGGGCCCACAGGAGAAGCGCTGGTACCCGCACCTGCAAACAACACAGTCCAGGTAGGAATGACGCAAAGCTCAGCAGGGTTCTACTCTGTGACACTCACAAGGGAGGCGACACCAACCATATTACTCTGTGCCAAGTACTGAGGCCTGCCAAGGACCCCATAAATCCCGTCAATAACCCGAAGGGCACATGTCCAAAGTACGTCCTCCGATGGCCACTGTTCAATGGTGGGCTTTCTCCGACATCCCCTGACACAGGGTGGACATGACGCTACCCGTAGGACACCCCTCTCCAAGCGGGATCTCCACGCCCGGCGGAACAATCGTGGTTACGACAACCATCTCCCAGCACTCAAAGCAACAGAGCTAGTACCACCCCTAAACTCCAGATCAAAAGCTAAGTCCTACTAGGGAGCCCACAAATCCTTTCGTTACCCCCAGGATTCCTGTCCATAGTACGCCCTCCGATGGCCACTGTTCAAGGATTGGACTTTCTCCGATAATCCCAGACACAGGGTGGACAATGACGATACCAGTAGGACACCCATGCCGGGGTAACAACAACCACCACTTAGCTATTGATACTGGAGTACTAGGGACAACCCCAAACCCACGCCCTAGCCTAACATGCCTCTAATGCGCAAGAAAGCAAGACAATAATAAAACAGAATAAACAGACAGGTAGAAAACAATAAAGCAGGCAAATAGTATAACAACAGCTACAGCAATATTAAAAGATAGATATGAAGCAGTAAAGCAGGTAACAAACAAGACAATATAAACAAACATCAGAACAAGAGCACACCTTCGGCCCATTTATACTAAACACTCCCGAGGGTCATGACTCACTCGGTTCACCACAAAGCAGTAAAAGAGGCATACATGGTATCACATTTATACTACACAATCCCGGAAGTCACCACTTTCCCGGTTCAACCACAAAGCTATAAACAACCAACAGTTTATAGCTATACTACTAAACATGACAGAAAGCTGTACACAAAACCATCATGGCAAGCCCTGCGGGCAAAACCGCTAAAACCGCGTACCTACGAACCCCCGCGGGCAAAACAGCATCAAACATGCGTTCTGGCACAAGCTGGATCGATCCAAAGATGGGATCGATCCGGTTGGATCGATCCGACTTGCTCTCGATCGATCCAAGAGCAAGTTGGATCGATCCGGCCTGGAAAACCAAGAAAAACAATCGCGATCGATCGATCCAGTTCGGCCTTCGGATCGATCCGCCTAACCTTGGGATCGATCCAACCATCCCTTGGATCGATCCGGCTAAGAAAAACCAAGGAAAGCCGCACAGTACCACCCTCAGGTACTGTTCCTGGAACAAGTTGGATCGATCCAACTAGCACCTTGGATCGATCCGACTCCCACTAAAGAACAGGCCGTCTTGAGTGGAACTCGGATCGATCCAGCACCTTTGGATCGATCCCACCCGGCCCTTCGGCCAGCTTTCGACGGCGGTCACGGCCGGAAAACTAAGCCAAACTTCACCAAACTTGGTGAGTTGGTAGAGCCGGAGCTCACGAAACTACTCATGGTTTCAAAACCGGAAAACATCGCCTATACATGGAGATCTACCCAAAATACATCCAAATCCGACGGAAAACAACGAAGAACACAATGAAACCTAAGAATGCCATAGGTAGGAACCCTACCTCAACAAGAGCTGCTTCAATCCACGAAGTAACGCCTTGGATCTTCCTATCTCCTTTCGAGGTTTCGCCGGCAACGAGCTCAGAGGCGGCGAGGTCGGGGAAAAAAAGAAGAAGGCACGGCGTCTGTTCTTATACAGACGCCTCAGTGCGATTCGGATCGATCCGACCTCCACCTCGGATCGATCCGAGTTCCACTGACGCCCACCATTCCCTAGTGCGAGTCGGATCGATCCGAAGTGGAGTTCGGATCGATCCCACCTGCGCTGGGAAGAGAAATTGGGCCCGGTTCAAGCCCAATTTCGGATCTCTCGATCTCGGGGTCCACCTAACCATCCTATTCAAACACATACACCAAAACAAGGCCTGTGTGTGCACACGCGGGTGTGAAACAAACCAACAATGCATAATTTTATCAAATTGCCCTTGCGGTCAATAACGAACCACATGAATAGAGGAACGGGTCCTCACACAGCATCCATCCTTTGCCTTGTTAAGCAAAGATTCAGTTCTCTATTTGATACAGTGTTGTACCAACTAGAATGAAACTTTATTATTGACTTAAATCTCCAACTTCATGTAGTTGCCTGGGGAAGGTTGGAAATAGAGTATTTATCTCACCTGATATCATGTAGTATGAGTACGCTTATGTCACCTGATATCATGTAGTTTGAGTACGCTTATGTCACATGATATCATGTAGTTTGAGTACGCTTATGTCACATGATATCATGTAGTTTGAGTACAATTATGGCTGGTTTGAGTACACTTATCATATGATATCTGGTTTTGCAACAGTTTGCAACAACTTTAAAAAAGTGTATTGTTTATACTCCATGGTGTGCCTCTTTCATTATTGTAGAGGATAGCTGATTGTGGTGGATGGATGTAATTGTTGTCTATATGTGGAGGGTGCACCTCTTTCTTATATTGTACATGTAATTATTGTATGTCGTTCATTATATATGATATATACAAAGGAGATGCTGTAAAAATTTTACGTACTTGTCAATTCTCTTTCTATTGTATTTTGTTCTCATTGTTCTATAGCGATGCCTTTGTTTTCAGGACAAGTACATAAGCACATCGACCTTCGACCTCCTCTAGTAACTTTCTCATATCAACCTCTACTCTATCTAACTCAATTCTTATAACTTCGTATAACTCACATATGCCACTTTGCATTGCTAGATTGAAAGTATTGCATAATTATCAAACGACAAGGTTATGTCTTTCCCTTACCCTTCAATCGTGGTTGAGAACAATCCCATTTAAGTTGAGGGTATGCATTACATGCATGTAAAAAGTCCATTGTAAGATGAAGTAAAAGTAGAAATAACAATATTTGGATCGATCAGGATCGTTTTGGATCCAAACTTCCCATCTAGAGAACCATTTTTGGGCTGTGGACGGTGGATTGATCTAAGACTCGTTGGATAGATCCAGAATGTGGTTGGATCGATCCAATACTTCCTGGATCCATCCAAAAGCCCTTTCCAGAGGCCCTTTTTAGCTTTATTAGAGAGTGGATCGATCCAGGATCAATATGTATCGATCCAAGCCCTGGATCGATCCAAACTTGTTCGGATGGATCCAAAACCTCTTTCCAGAGCCTCTTTTGCAATTTTGGACAGTGGATCGATCCGAGATCATCTTCGATCGATCCCCGCCTTTACGACCTCAAGGTCAATAGTTTTAATCGATCTAGAAAAGTATTTGTTGTAGGGCCGAGATCATTGAATTCTTGCTAGTGATAGGTGTTAGGTTTGGTGCGTAGGCTGTAGTGAGCTGAGAAGGTGGTGGCCAACAGGATGGCATCTGTGTGGGGCTGACACCATGAAAAGAAACAAAAAATTTGTTTCTTATGACTGCTTTTATTCCTTGTCTGCTGCTCAAGCCACCCCAGTCTGCTGCTCAACGTTGCTGATCTTTGCTGAATGAAGGAGTGCTTGGGACAATCGAAGGTAAAGTTTCTAACCCTTGATTAGCTACCTCGTCTTCTCTACTCTCCATTTCCGCTACTAGTTTCATTCTTAACCGGAGAGAGATGAAACTAGAGTGGAGGATGGCCAAGATCCGCGGAAATGGTAGGATTACAACGGCTTCTCGTCGGAATAGCTCTTTGCCATGGGCCTTGACTTCCCATCTGGCCCAACTTCGATATGCTTGTTGAGTTGCATCTCAACGAAATCAATGATAATCTTTGCCCTTAAATCCATATAATTTTCCATCCATTTTTAACCCAATTGCATCAAATAGTTTCCTGGTAGGTGGAGACAGGTTCATCTAACCTTATATTTAAACAGTAAAAGATAATTATGTTTGTAAAAAGATAATTATGCTTATAAAAATGAATATTTCGAATTGCATTACATAATTGGCTAGTAAAAGATAATTATGCTTGTACATATACCAATGCTTGTACATAGAACACATATAACTATGCTTGTACATAGGTAGGAAGCTTCAGTTCATGAGAGGTGTAATTATGCTTCTTCTTTGTGTTGTTGATCCATTGCTTGTTGGAGATCAAGTTGAACTGACTGCTAAATCATGTCAGAAAGTAGTTTTATGTCGTACGATACTTCAATCGGGTCATCAGAAGAGGAGGAAATGATTGCCCAGCTAGTTCTAGATGAAGAGGCTTCTTCTTCCGAACGGCCAGCTCCGAGGCCATGTCGCACGAGGCCTTTCATTGGACATCAAATGATCAATGGTATCATGTCCGGTCATGAAAATAGATGTCAAGAATTATTTAGGTTGTCTAAAGAAGTGTTCGACGGCTTGTGTTTCGCCTTGTAGGCGAGGGGTTTGATTATGGACACAAAAAACATTACGTGCAGGGAGCAACTTGGAATTTTTCTTCATATGATAGGACATGGAGTATTGATCGCTTACAAACGTCGTCGTTAAAACGTTGTAAACTCAATCAAAGATTAAATTTATATCCTTATTCAATCACTAAACTATTAGGTAGAAATAGCGATGAAGTCGAGAGTCGATCCACAGGGAAAACGTTGGAAACTAAAATCAATTCTCAAAACCCTAAAACTAAGGAAAAGAATCAATGATAGAATAGAATTATCTAAACAAATAAAGAAAATAAATAAAAGGTTGATCAATTTGAATCAATGGATAAGTGACTTAGGAATTACTCAATCCGCCCTAATTTCGTCTTCAATCTTTTCTAGTTATTCTCTTGTTCTCTTCTCTCAACATTATGGATTATATGGCTACAAGCTCACATGAATCCCTAAAATAAGATTTATATTCCTAACGGCATAGCCCATCTTTCTTGGCATAGATTGTCTTCGGTCCTACAATTACTTTAAGTTATACTACTCCTAATGACCTTGGCACAACCTATCCTATCTTAGCATAGTCTATCTCACTAGCAAACCATAAATCACATGAAAACTATCATATGAATCTCTACAATCAATCACAGAAATCATGTAGAACTGAAAATACGTCAAGGAACTCTGTTCCCTCAACTCTATTAACAATAAAAAGCAAATTCATAGGATCATGTCTTGAGAAGAATACAAGATTCAAACCAAAGAAGATAGAAAACTATGCTAGGGTTTCATGAATAATCCTAAGTACAATAATTAGCAACTCATCTTTTGGATGAAAGCCATCGGGTTGGAATAGGAAGCTGTCACCATCCACATCCTCTCCATCTTCTTCTTCCTCCTCCAAAGATTGTCAAAAAGATGATTATTCCCGGATTGAATAACCCTATTTATAAGAGAACTCCCGAAATTAGGGTTTGAGCTATGTTGGACTTCTATTATAACTCGGATTTCCTAATTCAACCCTGACAGCTTCTTCTGGTCGCGACTGGGCTCAACCGGTCCGGAATTTGGGAATGTACTCAACATGAAAGATGTAGATTAGGAAGTATTCTGTCCTCTCCTGAAGATTTTATAATATTCGGACTTATATAGAATATTTGGCGAATATTCTCCTGAGCATCGACGGACCAGTTTTCCAGCAGCTATGTATCTTGATCTTCTTCAAAACTGGAATCAATCCATCAGGAATATCGTAAAGTGTCCAACATGAACATTGTAGCTCTTGAAGTCTTCTATCACATAATAAATTTCCAAAATATTAGGACTTATACAGAATATCTAAAGAATATTCTCCTGATAGACGACGAAACAGTCTTTATCACATAAATTCCTCTTTTTAGCCGAATTTCCTGTATTTCTTCTCAAACCATGATTAAACCTGAAATCAACTAACAAAGTATTAAATACAAACACTCTAGGCCTAACAAAGCTAAGTTAAGGGGTTGAATCATGAACATTTAGTGACTTATCAAGTATCAAACAGAGTGTTGTAAGAGCAATTTCAGCATTCTAGAGAAACAGTAAGCCGTTATTTCAATAAAGTATTGAAAGCCGTTGAAAAATTACGTCGTGACTACATTAAACTGCCAGATGATAATGACATCGTCCATCCCATATTCGTGAGGAATTCTACTTATACCCCATTTAAGGTAATTACTAACATATTATTCAATGGCCTGCCTTTATGTCTTGTACTTATTGCACATGAATTTAATGCTTGAAATGTACTACATAGAAAGCTCTAGGTGCAATTGATGGGACACATATTCCAGCAGTTGTCAGGGCAGAGCTACGACCTAGATTTCGTAATCGGAAGGGGTTTATATCACAGAATGTTATGGGAGTCGTGAATTTCGATCTACAATTCCTACATGTCATCACAGGTTGGGAGGGATCGGCGACAGATATGCGAATCCTAAGGAAAGCCATGGAAGACGGTGAATTCACAGTTCCCCGAGGTAATGAGTTCAGTCTAGTAGCTAGCTTATATCATCATATTTGATATAACTCCCTTGACCTAACGATGCTAGATTCCATTGGTTGCAGGAAAATTTTATTTAGTTGATTCTAGTTATGCGAATACATGCCAATTTCTGGCACCGTATAGAGGGGTTCGATACCATATCTAGGGGTGTACAACGGGTCGGGTCAATAGGTTAATAGGTCGGGTCGGACCCGACCCGTTAATTTTTGAGGGCCTTACGACCCCGCCCGTTAACATGTTAATTTATCAACAGATTAACAGGTTAACGGGTTAACGGGTCAACAGGTCAACATGTCAACAGGTTAACAGGTAAACAGGTATAGGTAACCCATTAACCCGTTATTAGTACCACATGAATAAATATAAAGTTTTAAATTACAATCTATTAATCCAAAATTCAAACAATATAAGCACGTAAATCTAAGTTGTGCCACATGAAGAAATATAAAGGTTTAAAGTACAATGTATTAATCCAAAATTCAACCAAAAATAGCATAACAAATGATTAAATCATAATTGAGCTTTTTCGAGTTGATTTGAGGATGAAGGCCCTGGGGTGGTTGTAAAAAATGGATAACTATCAGAACTTGGTTAGGAGCTTAGTGGACCATCTATCTCTGCATCACAAGCAAAGGTACAAATTATCAATAATTTCAAGAAACACCACATAGAAAATTTAGATTAGATCATGACAAGCAATATTGCAATGTATCTAAAAATTTAAAAAATGTTAAAAATTTGAACCTGCCACATGCAATAAAGATTCTCTTTGAATCTTTCAACCATCATCACCCAGATAACACTAGCAAGTGGTTGGTCTTTGAAGCAAAAACGTATGCACTATGCATGAGTTATCAACACCGTGAAAATTTAGAAATATATATGATGAACATGCGAAGAGTTAAGACACTAATCAATTAATAAACAAAGCAACCATTCAATACCTTCTATCGCTGCTAATTCAACAACTTCGGCTTCTTCATCATCAAGAATGACCTCCTCAGAATCAATTGCAATTACATTCTTCATCCAACTCTGTGTGCACAAGAGAGCTTCAACAGTTCTTGGAAGCAAAGAACTGTGACGGTCTGTAATCACACAACCTCCAGTACTAAAAGCAGATTCTGAAGAAACTGTGGAAGCAGGGATGGCAAACAAATCACGTGCCATCACGGAAAGAATGGAAAATCTACCCTCTAATAGATTCCACCAACCCAATAAATCGAAGCCTCTTCGTGGTGCCTCACAAGCTTCTGCCAAATACTTATCCAGCTCTGATGTGGTGCCCATATTAACAAACTCTGTCTCATCACACACAAGATCCCACAACCCTGTACACTCGAAAGTCCGGCCAATAGAGGCTCCCGGTGCTAAAGATGAATCAAAACTTATAGTTGTATGTGATTGAGGTGAAGCCCCTGAAGTCAAAGAATATTCCTCGTATAACCCGTACAACAATGTTTTGGTCCCCTCAATCAACACATCTGCCATACCAAAACGATTAAAGGCCCTTCCTAAGCCTCGTTTCAAAACCTCCATCTTGCTCCTTGGATCAAGCACTAATGATACATACACTAGCATGTTAACCTTATTAGTGTTTCCAAAGTATTGATCATATTTCACCTTCATCTCATCTGCTACATTGGAACAAATAGAATCTACTCCATAAATAGAATTTTGCAAATGTTCCAAAATAGAACAAAATTGAAAAAAGTATTGATTCACAGTGACATAGGAGCTGCCTGAGATTAACTTAGTAGCATCATAAAATGGCTTCAGAAATGGCAGCAACTTCCTAGCATTTTCCCGATCCACGAATCCAGGACTACCAATGACCTTTCCAGTAGTAAATGCATGACGATAACCATCATCTTCATCATTCATGCGGGTAAAGACCTTCTCATACTTCTCAGCAGCTTCCAACATTAGATAAGCAGAGTTCCACCGTGTTGCCACATCAAGAGACAAACCTTTGTTACACTCAATCCCTACAGCCCGAGCACATTCATTGAATTTACCTTGCCTTTTTGGAGAGGATCTCACATACTTAACTACAGTCCTAATTCTTTCAATTCATGGATCACACTTTTGTAAGCCATATTTTACCATGATATTCAATATGTAAGCAAAACACCGAACATGAAGATAATTTCCTCCCAATAAATGCTTGGAACCATATTTCTTAATCCAATCAACTACACCTTCATTTGCAGATGCATTATCGACAGTGATACACATAATCCTCTCTATTTCCCACTCCTTAGTAACCTTCTCAAGCTGTTTCCCGATACTCTCACCACTATGACCCTCAACCATCATGAAATTGATGATTCTTTTATGCAACTCCCAACTCTTGTCAATAAAATGTGCAGTCACACACATGTAGCTTGTATTCTTGGAGGAGGTCCACATATCAGTGGTGAGACTAACTCGACCAGTGCTGCATTTCATAGACTTTCTCAGCTTGTGCCTCTCTGCAAAATAAAGTTTAAATACCTCTCTGGCAACTGTGACCTGTGATGGTACATCATATCGAGGCTCCATAGTTTTACAAAAAATTTTGAACTTAGAGCTTTCAACAATATGGAATGGAAGATCCTCACAAACAATCCACTCCACCAATGAATCCCGAATAGCACCAGCGTCAAATTTGTGAATCTTCATCTGATTGATTGAGCTCTCACCATCAAACGAGATGGTATAATTGTCCATAGCACCTTTCTTGTTCGGCCCCTCCTTACATGTTTCTATATGGCGCATTAAGTTTTTGGTCCCATCTGTACTAGATCCTGCAACGTACTCCTTATGACAATACTTGCATATTGCCTTTTGTTGCTCACCTGATTTAGGCTTCGGTCGATCAAAATGCTGCCAAACTGTTGACCTAAATTTTCTTGTCTGAGGCTTCTTTGCTTTCTTAGCCGATGAGGAAGTATGAGGCTCATTTTGAGTTGATTGATTATCTATAGGTGCAGTAGGTGCAGATGCATTCTCCTCACCTCCCATGTCTGCTCCAGGTGTCAAATCTATATATTCTTCCATAGAAGTTTCTACAGAGTCGTCTGCACTCTGCAGTTCAAAACAAGCAATTATAAACTATTAATTGTTGTGCACTATAACCTATGAATCAAAGTATATCCAAAATCTACAATCAATCAAACATATTACAAGATATATACAACTCATAGTAAGTCTCTGTTAGATAAGTTAACTAATTAATAATCCAACTTAATCAATGGAATAGAGATGAGAAAGAGAATTATTAAGATATTAAGACACTTGATACAATGATACCTTAGAAGTTAGAAGTCGTGATTGCCTGGTTGGATGATGGACGGTGTCGAACGGAAAAACCGCGACGACGGAGACGAACGGCATCGAACTGAGAGACGTCAGAGAGAAACTTTAAGCCACGCAGAGATGAGAGCACTTTGATACCTTATAGCTTATAAGTCATTAACAGGAACTGCTGCTGCTGGATATCTCTGCATTCATGCAGTTCACAAGCTGCAAGAAACCCATGCACCCACTTCCTTGATTCCTTCCCAAAATTTTTCGTAGGTAGATCCACTAATCCAAGCTAGTATATATATATAGGAGTCGGTTCGGTTCACACATGCTTTAACACAATTTTTGACACAGAAGCTTAACCCTCCATCTTTGCCTTGATCAAGGGCTAGGATTAAAACAAAATCCCAGCCCTAAGTCCCCATCCCATCCCAGCCTCCTCTCTACCGCTGATCCCAATCCCATCCCATCACCCCGGCGACGCCGCTTCCGCCGCTCTTCCAGGAGCCGGAGAGCACCCTGGCGATCACGCCTGGGCTGGGCGGGGAGTACGTGCCGTTGTCGCCGGAGGTGGTGGCGGCGCTGGCGGACGTGGAGCGCCTCGAGCTACTGCCTCCCCCGCAGCCCGCGCCGCCCAAGGCGCCGCACCCCCTGACCGACCTCACCTTTGCCGTCGCTGATATGTGAGTCGTGGCTTTCTTGCGACCTTTTTGTTTTCTGTTATCTATTTGATGTTATGGCCCTTTTGAATATGTTTGAAGAATTGGTGTGCACGAATTGAGATTTGCGATCGTGAGAGTCTTTCTTATGATATTTGGTTGCAAAGAATCGATACACGCGATTGGAATTCAAGAAATATCGTAATTTAATGTTTGCTCAAGGATTGTTTCGTTGTTGGTTTCTTTGCAAGAAAAGCATTTGCGCATGCTGGGTTTTTAATTGTTGCTAGTCTAATGTTCGGATACCTTTTTGTTTACGGGCGCCTTGATTTTTACTCTTAACGGCGGATTTGATATCAATGGATATGTGACTGGGTTCGGAAATCCAGATTGGGCGCGGACACATGAGATTGCGGAGAGGACAGCTTCCGTGGTTTCTGCTCTTGTTGATGGGGGTGCTACCTGTTTTGGGAAGACAGTGATTGATGAAATGGCATATGGGTTTGTACTTGATTGCTTTGCTCTCCTGGTTTCTTTTCAATGGTCATTGTTTTGACTGGTTCTAATATGCAATTCTTGGACATAAACAAGTAGAAGAATTTGTGGTTTTTGGTTGAATTGTTACAGTACTATGATCACGATTTGCATGGAGTCTCTATCTTCCCACGTTGATAATCAATATTCTCTGGTGCTTATTGTAAAGCGTATCTCTAAAATTTCAGTATCAGTGGTGAAAACAAGCATTTTGGAATGCCTACCAACCCTGCAACTCCTGAGTGAATACCTGGAGGATGCTCAAGTGGATCAGCTGTAGCAGTTGCCAGTGGAATAGTAGACTTCTCCATAGGTAAGCTTCTGCATTACTGATATATGTACAGTTTTAGTTCTGGAAACTAAACCCTCATTTTGTGATTGATTAAGAAGATTTAAAGTACTTCATTCTTCAAATATCTCATAATCTAGGGGAGAAATAATTCTGATTACTTAATTGTGGCAGAAAATACTCACTTGGTAGTTATTGGGTCTTCCAACTTGAATATGTTGCATTAACTTGCCATGAAGTTAGGAGTATGATAAACTTATCTTAAATAGCCACATTGGTTTAATTAGCTTAATGTACAATCGTTTTCAAATTTTTTTGGATGAACCTCTGCAAGTTCTACACTTATTTGTGCCTTCATGAAATTAGTCAGATGTCAGAATGTTTCGGGACAGGTTCATGTTGGTGTACACATTGCATATCAAGAATCTGTTGATCTTGGAGTTAACATTTATGAGTCCTCATAATGTTATGGGAAGACAGTACAACAGCAAAAAAATTTTATGGTTGCAGACATTTTGCAAATGACAAATTCAATTTGTGGCTGAGTATATTTGCTTTCATTATCAAATATGGCCTGTCTTTTTTGGGTGTAAGACTCGTTCCAATTTGATTTTCTCATGTCTATTTTAATTTTTTTACCCAGCTTGTTATGTTTTCTAATCGGTAACTGGTTACTCTGCAGGTTGCAGCAGCTACAAATTGATTCCTCCATTGGTTCCTTTCATTTGTAATTGCCTGGGAAATAAAGCATTGGCCGAGACTTTATTGCAACCTCTCAAAGACTGATTTCTAATTGATGTTGTCCAATTTTTGGCCATTACCTTCCTGTTTTTTAACTTTCTTCATGGATGTTGAGCATTAAACTTTGTTGTTTCTGGGTACTCTGATATGAGAACTCCTTTCGCCTTTGGCCAAAAAAATATTTGAGGATCGTCTCCTTTTGTGAACTTTCCTGAAAAATCTTGTATTCTTTCTCTTGGGACTTGTGAAGGCAGTAGCTCAACAAAACCATGTGCTCGTAGAGGCGGTTCTCTCTAAATAAGGCTATCTCATGTTATACATTGTAACCATCACGATCTGCAGGATAAGAGAATCCTCTACAGAAAAAATGAGGACGAAGAAATTCTATCTGTCGCGCCCCGGCCCAGGAAACCCATCCCTGACCGGGACACGAGGGGGGAACCTACATCTACTGACAACCAACGGCGGAGACAGAATACAATAAACAAAAGGCGGAAGAAAAGTTAACAATAACTAAGACAAAACGTTAAATATATCAGAGTTATACAAATTTACAACATTTACAATTATCAAAAGAAATATACATCGTCAGTGGTCTCCGCAAAAGCACAGACGAAGCCCTCCTGGCCCTCAGACATGGTCAGCTGGCGACGCGCTGCCGCAAGACGAACACCGGTGGCCCGCAGGGGAAGCGGTGGTACCTGCACCTGCAAACAAAACGGTCCAGGTAGGAATGAGCCAAAGCTCAGCAGGGTTCTACTCTACGACACTCACAAGGAAGAGAACACAACAATGTCGCTTCCCGCCTGAGTCTAAGATATGTCTCGGGTCCCATAACCCATCGATGTCTCAAGGGCTCCTGTCATGAACCTCTCTCTTGAACATGTTACCAAGATCACCCTAAGCACCTACAGGGAAACAGTACCATGCAGGATCACCCTTACCCGGCAGGGATACCACTGCATGGGGACCACGTCGGGAACACAACGATTACATCCTTAGCACACGGTCGGGGAGAACGACACGACCTCTAAACCTCAAACCCACGCCCTAGCCTAACATGCCTCTAATGTGCATGGAAGCAAGACAATAATAAAATAGAATAAACAGACGGATAATTAACAATACAACGGACAAATTAAACAACCATAACAACAAGCATCACAACAAGGGCACACCGTCGGCCTATTTATACTAAACACTCCCGAGGGTCATGACTCCCTCGGTTCACCACAAAGCAGTAAAGAAGCATACAGGATAACATAAGCAGTAAGGGCATACATTCAGCCCATTTATTCTACACAATCCCGGGAGTCACCACTCTCCCGGTTCGACCACAAAGCTGTAAACACTCAGCAGTTATCAGCTATACTACTAAACACAATAGAAAGCCGGACATAAAACCAACATAGCAAGCCCCGCGGGCAAAACCGCTAAAAACGCATGTATACGGAGCCCCGCGGGCAAAACCACCTCAAACAGGCAAACTGGCACAGCTCGGATCGATCCAACCAGCACTTGGATCGATCCAACTAGCACATGGATCGATCCAAGTCACCTTTGGATCGATCCAGCTAGGGAAAGACGAAGAGAAAACCCACTGCCGATCGATCTGACTAGCCTCGGATCGATCCAACAAACTGTTGTATCGATCTGGTTAGTCAACACTCACATCCATCGTCCAAGGAGCCTCGGATCGATCTGAACTCACATCGGGATCGATCCGACTTCCCCCCGAAGACAAACCATCAAGAGTGCGGCTTCGATCGATCCGACACCCACTCGGATCGATCCGACAAGCCGCACCGATCGATCCCGCTCGACCAAAGGTCGCTCCGAGCAGAGCCTCTGGCCAGCGTCGGCGGCGCTCTTGGCCAGAAAACAACACCAAACCTCACCAAACTTGGTGGGCTGGTAGCCAAGAGAATCAGGAAGCTACTCAAGGCTTCCAAAACCGAAAAACACCAACAGGACGGGGAAGATCCAAAGAAAACAAAACCGGATTCAAGCCTTCCAACCAAGCCGGTGTCTAAAGTAGGAACCCTACCTCCACAGCGCAGCTTCAACCCACAAAACCGAGCCTCGGATCTTTCTCACGCCGCCACGGTCCCGACGAGCCTCCAAGCTCCAGAAACGGTGGCCGGAGGAGGGAGAACGGCGACGAGGAAGGTTCAGTCGGCACAGGGGAAAAACAGAGCAGAGCGTGGAAGAAGGGAGAAGAAGGGAAGGAGAGGGGAAAGAGAGGGGAAAGAGGATAAGGCCGGGGAAGGTGGAGAAGGAGGGAAGGAAAGTCTCCCCTCCCCTGACAGGGGAGGTGACGGCCGCCCAGGCCGTCCCGTCGAACTCAACCGACAGAGACTTCCCTCGGGGAGGGTGAGATCGATCCGCACTAGCTTGTCGGATCGATCCGGCTAGCAAGGCCAGATCGATCCAACTTCCTGGCGTTGAACGATCGATCCTTCTGGCCAGGAAGGATCGATCCCTCTTCCGCAGGAAGCTAGACTTGGGTTAGAACTCAAACCCAAGCCCGGATCTCTCGATCCCGGGTCCACCTAGCCATTCTACTCAAACACAAACACCAAAACAAGGCCGTGTGTGTACAAGCGGGTGTGAAACCAACCAACAAGGCGTAATTTACCAAATTGCCCTTGTGGTCAACGACGAGCCACAGGAATAGAGGAACGGGTCCTCACACTATCCCTTTTCATACAAAAATGAGCTTATGACATACACTATACGAAGCAATCCATGTTTTAGTAAGATACAAAAACCGTGTCCATCTTATAGGATGTCACTCATTTTTCTTCTCAGATTGGGTCTTGGCTCCACTGTAGGGGGCAACATCATAGGCATATTGATGGATCACATCAAAAACAACCATCTCCACAATCACCAAAGCATTCTGGAGAGCTTCCTGGATATGCTCCACATCCAACCAGAAGTGATAGAGCTTATAACTTCTACAGCAGTTAGGGCCTCAAGCATAATGCCCTGCCAATAACACATACCACAAACATTATCTGCTATGAGCTAAACAAGAGTACAAAAGATGTCATGATAGTAAGAAGATCTGCAATAGGTTGGTGAAAAAAGGAGGAGAAGAATTCCTGCCAGAAGAAGAAGAAGACAATGCCTTTGATGCACAAGAACTTCGTCAAAGGTTTGTGAGGTGCCAACTCCTTGGCGAAGACGTGGTAGAACACCACCAGAGAGTACAATGCCAGAGAAACAGAAAGATTCAGTACGATGGTGAAAGTCCAGCTAATAGCCCCAGTAATTCGAGGATGATTATCAGAACAGAGCAGACTGGCTGAATTATGACAAATTCCAACTTTAATTCGACATCCCTCGCAACTAACAGGAAGAATTCAAGACACATCTATAGCTTTTATGCAATCTACTAGAATTTTATCCACAAGCATTGGTAATGGTTTGACTAGATATGAGAGGAGAGGAGGCGAGCCATTGTCGGAGAGGAGGGGAGAGGAGGCGTCGCGGGAGGACGTGATAGGAGGAGAGGAGAAGAGGCGAGCCCGGGATCTGGGAGGAGAGGAGGTGAGAGAGGATGCCGGTGGCGGAAAGGAGAGGAGGCGAGGCCGGGATCGAGGAGGCCACGCACATTTGGGTGGCGCGGCGGTGGTGCGGCCGAGGGAGAGGACGGCCGGGTCGAGGGCGGCGCGGCCGGGGTGGGCACGGGGGAGAAGGGACGCGAGAGAGAGAGAGAGAGAGAGAGAGAGAGAGAGACCGCGAGAGAGACCGCGAGAGAGAAATCGGGATGGGGGAAGAGAGGAGAGGAGACGAGTCATCGTCGGGGAGGAGATAGGTGAGGAGAGGAGACCGGGATCGGGGAGGAGAGGAGGTGAGCCGCAGATCGGGATCGGGGAGGAGAGGAGGGGAGGCGAGGCGAGAGAGGAGGCCGGGATTGGGGAAGAGAGGAGAGGAGGTGAGCCGCTGTCGGAGAGGAGGGGAGAGGAGGCGCCGCGGGAGGACGTGATAGGAGGAGATGAGAAGAGGCGAGCCCGGGATCAGGGAGGAGAGGAGAGGAGGCGAGAGAGGATGCCGGTAGCGGGGAGGAGACGAGGTGATCGCTCGCGAACGTCGTCGTTAAAACGTTGCTAACCTCAATCAAATCTTAAATTTATATCCTTGTTCAATCACTAATACTACTACGTAGACTAGTGGTGAAATCCGGAGTCGAACCACAGGGAATTACTAGGAAAACCGAAATCAATTCTCAAAACTCTTGATCTAAACCAAACACTTCAATGATAGATTGATCTAACTGAAACTATCTAAGAAAGCAAAAGAAAATATTAAGGTTTTAATCAGATAGAAAAAGATGTCTTAGGAAATACACAATCCACCCTAGTTTCACCCTTAATCTTCCATAGTTATCATCTTGATCACTTCTCTAAGCATTATGGATCGTATGGCTACAAGCTCACACGAATCCCTAAAAGAAGGTTCTATGTTCCCTACGGCATAACCTATCTTTGTTTGGCATAAATCATCTTCGGTCCTACCATTATCTTAAGTTATTCTACTCCTAATGACCTTAGCATGACTTATCTTCACGTAGCATAGATTATCTCAAAGGTAAATCACAAACCACATACAAACTATCTCATGAATCTCTACACTCAAGTACAACCATCATGTAGAACTAATAATACGTCAACGGAACTCTGTTCCTTCAACTCTATAATCATTAAAATCATATTCATGAGATTATATGTAGAGAAGTTCACAAAAATCCAACTAAGAAAGATCAAAAGTTACACTAGGGTTTCATGGTATTCCTAAGAACAAGAAAACTAGCCACTCATCTCTTGGAAATCAGCCATAGGTGTAGAGGATGAAGCCATTGATCCCCGCGGAAAGATCACCGTCTTCAAAACCCTAACCTTCTCCTCCAAAAGTGCTCCAAAAGATGATAATTTTCGGCTGGAATCACCCCCTTATGTATTAGAAATCCTCGACCCCGGAATTAGGAGTTATATTTGGACTTAAACTCTAATTTCCCTAAATTCTGGGTTGCTGACATCATCGGAGCGATCGACCGGACTCAAACCGATCGATCGGACTTCCCAGTTTGACTGGGTTAATAACTGCCACGTCATCAGCTTCCTTATTCTTCAATTCCTACTCGGAATTCTGATTTGTAATCAATTCTGAAGCTAATCTGTATGGAATCTGAGAAAGTCTTCAACAGGAAAGTTCTAGATCTGGAAGTCTTCTGTCATCTCCAAAATATTTCATAATATTCTGATTAATGTAGAATATTTGGCGAATATTCTCTTCAGCATCAACGGAGCAGCTTTCCAGCTTATGTATCTTCATGTATTCTTCAAATCTGCTATCACACCATCAGGATTATCGCAAAGTGTCCAACATGAACATTGTAGATCTTGAAGTCTTCTATCATGTACTAAATTTCCAAAATATTTTGACTTATACAGAATATCTGACGAATATTTTCCTGACAGGCGACGAAGCAGTCTTTATCAAATAAATTCATCTTCTTAGCCGAAACTATTGTATTTCTTCTCAAAACCTATTTAAACTTGAAATCAAGCAATATGACATCAAAGACAACTACTCTAGGCCTAACAAAGGTAATTTAAGGGGTTTAATTAGGAATAATTAGTGACTTATCACGAGGCGAGGCCGGGATCGGGGAGGAGAGGAGGGGAAGCGAGAGAGGACCACATACCGCATGTAGCCAAGCACCACTAGCCGGAGACCAACCACCATGTTGGCCTCGTCGTCCGCCAACGCCACCACCACCTCCGCCGACAACGGCACGTACTCCCCGCCCAGCCCCGACGCGATCGCTCGAGTGCTCTCCGGCTCCTGGAAGAGCGGCAGAAGCGGCGTCGCCAGGGTGATGGCTGGGATGGGATAGGCGGTAGAGAGGAGGCTAGGATGGGATTGGTAGAGGGGAGGCTGGGGTGGGTTGGGGACTTGGGGCTTGGATTTTGTTTTAATCCTAGCCCTTGATCAAGACAGAGATGGAGGGTTAAGCTTCTATGTCAAAAATTGTGTTAAAGCATGTGTGAGCCGAACCGACCCCATATATATATATATATATATATATATATATATATATATATATATATATATATATATATAATGTATATATATGCTTACCATTGGATATTTGGATGAGGATAGCAAGAAGTCCCGTGTATTAATGTATTTGGAACCCATCCATCCTTGGAGCCCTAGAAAAACCAATGTTAGGGCGTCGAATGGAAAAATCACGATGGAGACGGACAGCGTCAAACAGAGAAAGCTCACGACGGAGACAGGTGGCGTCGAGGAGAAAGACAATAGAGTTAGTTCCTTAGTGGAGTGGATTAGAATCTAAAGAGAAGAAGGGTTGGGAAGGGTTAGGGTTTTTAAGGTCTAACGGAGAAGAGAATGGATGTGAGAGCCTGTGAGCGCTGGAGAGAGGTAGAGCCAGAGAGGGACCTAGGGTTAGTGGTTACGGTTCAAGTTTCCAATGTAAACTCCAAGTTTCAATTTACTTGAAAATTAATTAGATATATAATTATAATATATATAGCTATATACTTGTAATTTGTAAATAGTCTTTATTCTAAACGGGTAAAACGGGTTACCCGTTTAGCAAAAACTTAAACATCCATTACCCGACCCGATATTATTGTAACGGGTCGGGTCAAACCCGACCCGGTATTATTGTAACGGGTCAGGTCAGACCCGACCCGTTTACGATTACCTTATGACCCGCCCGTTAAGGTTCGGGTCGGGTTAATTTTTCGGGTCGAAACGGGTTACCCAACCCGTTGTACACCCCTAACCATATCAGCGAATGCCCAAACGTCCGTACTGGTGAACGTCGTGAATATGGTGGATATAAGGACTTATACAACCATCGTTATGCACAACTACGCAACCATGTTGAAAGGGCATTTGGAGTTCTAAAGATGCGTTTTAAAATACTGTGTGCGATGCCGCCATATCCTTTTTCAGTGCAACGTAGAATAGGAATAGCCTGTTGCGTAATTCACAATTTTATCATTCAAAACGGACATCGTGATACGTACTTATCTGGAAGTGGATCATCGGAAGGTGCAATACCTAACGAAGATGGAGATTTGCATTTTATGGCTCAAGTGCATGATTCGACGACGGGAGATTCGTTGCGTAACAGGATTGCGATAGAATTATGGGTCAATACTAGGTGAAGTAAAATATAAAAGACATGTTTATATATTTCTTGGTATGCTTTAGATATTATCTTCATTGTTTAATATGATTTTTAAATACGATTACTTTTAATTATCACTATTTAACAGTATTTATTTTCATCGAATCTTTTTTGTATCATAGATGAGTTACTACGAGGGTGTAAGATGTTGGCTCAACGCCTCAAAAACAAGAACCTATTTGTCTAATTAAGGGGGGAATCCCGATGAAGCCACCCACTGTCGTAATTTTTTGATGACGTATGAACATCATCATATATAAGGGCATTTTTGGTATTTGGCCCAATTCTTACCTATATTCCACCTTCTTCATCCAAACACTTTTCTATTATTTATTCGATATAATCATTACTTAACCCCATTTTCAACCAAACACCAAAATGGGAATAACTTTAACCCCACCCCTTATTTCAGGTTTGTTAACCCCAAAATCCCTTAACCCGGAATAAGCTAACCCCGTACCAAACTAGAGAGGTTTTGGGAGCTCGTGGAAGACGAATCCAGCGGCTTGGTAGAGGCTAAATCTTGGGGAAGCACCAAGTTAGGCCACCCTAGATTGGATTAGTGAAGTGTAGGAGAAGATTAGCTTGATCAAGGTAGGGTTTTTATCCCTAAACCTATGTTTAGGCCATATTAGGATGGTTGGAGCTTGTTTTGTGGTTTTCTATTCGTTGGTATGCTGCTCTCTATTCCTAGGCTTCCTATGTTCTAAGTTTCATCGCATTTGTCATCGTTTGATTGGGTTTTGGAGTTTTGCTCGTCGAATTCCTGAAACTGCCAGTTGCTATCGATCGCTCCCCCTGGTAGAGTGGATGCATGTTGGTCGTTTTTGAGGTTTTTTCGTTTCCTTTTCGACCAGTTATTATGGTATGACCTCTCTAATCATGTCTAGTACCAGCATATTTAATTATGTGTTTTTCGATGGTTTTTGAGGGATTTATGAAGAGTTTACCTATTGGCTAAGTTTCATGCAAGTTGGGGTTTTTATGTCAAATTGGTACATGCTATGTATATATATATATATACTATATCTATTAGGCCATATTGGCCGACTCGTACGTAGTCTTGTGGGTAAACCGGGAGAGTCATGCCCTCGGGGAATGTTTAGCATAAAGGCCGACGATGTGCCTAAATTGAATGTTGATTGAATGTTTAATAGAGGCTGAAGGTGTGTCATTTTGAATGTCTAATTGAATGAATAGCTTGGATGTTTAGCCTTACATAGGCATGTGTTGTTATTGGCATGTTTGGTTGATAGCATGCATGGTTTGGTTTCCCTAGTTATGGAATGCTCTGCTTTTAGTATGTGGGATGACTTGGAGGTACGCTCATGAGGAGTGGGTAGTTACGTGTGATCTTGGCTTTGCGTAGCTTAGATGCTTGTGAACCCTTGTTGGGTTGGTAATATTAGTTATGATATGATCTATGCCTTATTAGCCTCTTTTATTCTTTATATAATGCTTACTCCTTTAATATGCTTTATTATTAGCTTTGTTGGTATATTACATGCTATGCTTAACTTGTATGATGATATGCCATATAGAGACACCTAACTTAGTCGATTGTTTAGGCTCATATATAATTGGAAGCATTAGGGCTAGGATGCGGGCGATGGGAGTATCATCGATTCGGGGGTCTCATGTATCTCGGATCTAGCCATAAAATTGGGGTTTGGTTAGTTAAGGGTTAGGACGTGATTGCTGTCATCAGATCGATTGTGCTATCATTTGAGATTGTTGTATAGTCGACCTTGGATCTTGTTGTAATTAGAGGTGTAGAGGTCATGTCATGGGTGTCCTGGGCTTGGCGCCTGTGGCTTGGGAGTTATGCTGCACCATGGGTTCTACTCTCTCTCTGTGTTGTCACGTACATTGTGGTTTGAGAGTGATGCTGGCGGCGGTGCAGCGGCGATGTACTTGCCTTGGGTCTGTGCTCATCGGGTTCACCATCTTATTTTGCCGCCAAAGTAGTCGCCTCAGGGAGGAGGAACGGAGGTTGGTATGACTGAGATATCAGCATTGGGTCCGTGTTTTGGAGTAGGCGGTGAGCGTAGAGAGACTCCCAAGGACCGTGACGGACCCCCGATGTGAAGACCCATACCTCCAACCCAGTCCGACCACGTTAGGTCGAGGGTTTGGTTTGGTTTGGTTTGTTTGGGTCGATTGGCCTTGGTCGCATCGCTATTTTTGGACCCCCAATGGTAATTTGGTAAAATTACACCTTGGCGGTCGGTTTCTGTGAGGACTTGTCCCTCTACTCATGTGGCTCGTTGTGGACCGCAAGGGCAATTTGGTAAATTACACATTGTCGGCTTGTTTCACACCCGCATGTGCACACACTAACCATGTTTGTGATAATGTTTGGAAAGAATGGTTAGTGGGACCCGGGATCGAAAGATTCAAACTTGGGCTTGAGCTCTTGCCCAATTTACCTTTCTGCACAAATAAGATCGATCTTCTTTGGCTAAGAGATCGATCTCCTTGTGCCAGAAAGTCAAGTTGTGATCGTCATGAGCGATCGATCTTCTCTTGAGGAAAGATCGATCCCTCATAGGTCGGTTCATCCGCCTATAAAGCGGACGCAACAGATTTCTTTAAACCCTTTTGAAATCCGGGGATCTTGAGCTCAGATTTGGCGATTTTGAAGGAGTTTGAGGACGATTCAAGGCCTAGTAGCTTGGATTGAAGTTGCTATTGCATAGGTAGGGATCCTACCTACAATATTTCGGGTTTTTTGAGATTTTCCAGTTTGATTGTGATCTCACCAGTTTTGGACTCGTGGTTCCTTGAACTACCAAATCCCAGAGTTTTGGGAGATTTGGTTGTATTTTCCGACGGTATTTCTCGCCGTCCGGTTGCCGGAGAATCCATTTGGATCGATCTCCCTTGAGGGAAGATCGATCCCTTGTGGGGCGTCACACCCAGCCCGAGCGGGATCGATCCCTCAATGGAAGAAGATCAATCCTTGCCTAGGCTGATGCGGCGGGTTCCATGTCACGAAGAAGATCGATCCTTCTGGTGGAAAAGATCAATCTCTTTCGATTGACAGGGATGAGTTCTCTCCCAAGTACTAAGAAGATCGATCCCCCTTGGAAGGGAGATCGATCTCTTAGTGGTTGAGGGGTGTTTTCAAGTGGCTTTTGCATGCGGGGCTTTGTATGATTGTTTTCTTTACCGTCTTATACATGGTACATATGTTTAAGCATATTAGCCCTATAATAGGGGCAGTGGTGAACCGGGGGAGTGATAACACCCGGGATGTTTAGAATAAATGGGCGAGTAGCCCTACAACTTTCCTTAGCCTTGCATGGTGGCGTGCGCCGAGGGCTTTATCTGTGATATCTGTGAGCTGTTGTTTGCGGGGCTACTTCCCGATGCAGGTGTTGTGGTGGACTGCTGATAGTTGGTGGCGGTACCACTGTAGCAGTTCCTAAACCATACTTACATGTTCACCATCCCGGGACGGCAGGGTGTCGTGCCCAGTCCTTGTTTGATATACCATCACATACTGTTGCATGCTTATCTGTATTATCCTGCATATGATCATAGCATGCATTGTTTTGTGCATTAGTGGCATCTGTGTAGGACGCTGGCGATGGGTTGATCGTCGATCCGGGGCTTTCGGGTAGTCCGGATCTAGCTCTAGGACCGTTGCGGGTAGCTTGGTCCAGGACTCGATTTGTAGTATTCAGTCGATTTCGATGATAGGGTTAGATGACATGAATACATGTGGTTTGATGTTTAGAGGTCGTGTCGACTCCAAGCTGAATCTGAGGTGTAGCCGGTGTCCGGTGTTGTTGACTCTTGAGTCGAGGAGTGCCTACCTAGCGGTGTCCTTGCCCGCCAAACAGTGTCAAGTCTCCTGTTGAGAGTCTGCAGTGTTTTTGGTCTGCTTTCACGGACTCCCGGTAGGGTTATAAGACCCTTGTATACACCCAGGGTAGACTTGGGTCTATACTGTTGTGTTCCCTCCCTTGTGAGTGTCGTAGTGTAGTGTCCCTGCTGAGCTTAGTGCTCACTCCTACCCGGGCTGTGTTTTGCAGGTGTTGGCGATAGCTCTTCTTCGGTCGCCTCTATCGGGCCGGTGTTTTGTGACGTGGTGGAGTCTGGCGGTGCTTGAGGTGCGGCGATCACCAGTTATGCCCTTTTGTTTAGTTAGCCTCCGACGGGAGAGATTTTGTATAACTTTTACCATGTTGAGGATTTGTAATATATTCAGTTTCAGTTTTGAGATTTGTGATTGATGTTTAATACATGATGATTATGAATCGCTATGGAGACCACTATGATTAGAGGGAAACCTCGTCAAATTTTCCGCAGTAGGTTAGATTCCGGTTCGCGTCGCCGGCCCGGTTGGGCTTAAGTGGGTCGGGGCGCGACAGTTTCACACCTACGTAATACACACATGGTGTGAGGACCTGTCCCTCTACCCCTGTGGCTCGTTGTAGACCGCAATGGCAATTTGGAAAATTGCACCTTGTTGGTTTGTTTCACACCCGCGTGTGCACACACTGGCCTTGTTTGTGTTAGTGCTTGTTTAGAATGTCTAGGTGGACCCGGGATCGGAAGATCCCAGCTCGGGCGCGCGGAGGCTTGCCTTTGGGCAGCTGACGACCCTTGAGCGATCGATCGCTCCTTAGAGCGATCCATCGGACTCGTGAGCGAGTCGGTGGATTTTGGCCCGCTTGGATCGATCCGACTTGGTGTTGGGATCGATCCGGGGCGCGAGCGATCGATCGCTCCTTAGAGCGATCGATCGGACTCGCGTCGGTGGCTTTTCTGCTTCGCGAGGACGGCCGCCGCTGGCCGTCGCTCTCTCTTGTCAGAAGGGGAGGACTTTCCCTCCCCTCCTTCGCCTTTCTCCCCTCTTTCCCGGCTTTCCCCTTCCCATTTTCCCTTCTTTTCTTCCTCCTTCTTCTCCTTTCTTCTTCCTTCTTCTTTCTTCTCCCGAAAGCTCTGCTTTCTTCCCCTGTTTCCGGCAGCCACCTTCCTCTCTTCCATTCTCCCTCCTCCGACCATCATTTTAGGAGTTCTAAGGCTCGTTGGATCCGTGGCAACGAGAGGAAGATCCCTGAAGTGGTTTGGAACCTTGTTGGTGATCAACTCGCGGGGAATCAGCCGGGTTAGCATTCTTCGGTAGGTTCTTCTACCTACTGTGTTCTTTAATGGGTTTCTTTAGATCTAGTCATTTGATCTTGATGATCTTGGTGTTATTAGCTTCCTCTTGCTTAGTAGAATTACTGATATAAGTTTCATGATATTTGGTTGAGATTTGAGTAGGTTTTATGCATGATTAATCTCGGATTTTCTGGTTTTCTGCTGTTCTTGAAGAACAGCCGGCATGCGGCGAGTTTTTCGGCCGGTACGAACATGATCTTGGGTTGTGATGAACATAAGAGTTTTAGATCTCTGAGTTATCTTTTCATTTCATCTTATTTCGTATTTTTCCGATTTTCCTACGATTTGCTATGAATTATTTGCTGAAGGGCTGCGTTGCAGCAATTAACTGGTAAGCTGGTATGAAGCTTTCGGATCGATCCAAATTGTTCGGATCGATCCCAAAGCTAGCTGATGGTGTTTTATGGTCTATTTTTGGTGGTTTTGATAAATATTTTCCCGTTAATCCAACCGTTGGATGATTATGGATTTTGGATATGTTGATCTTGGCATGTACACCTACTGATGGCTAAGTTGGATCTTAAATCTGACGTCGTTTGGATGTCGGATCGACGGGATCAATTAGCCCCTAAGTAGAGGCTTTAAGTGTTTTGAATATAATATTATATTTTGGAATATAATATTATATTGTTTACTGTTCATCATCGTTTTCGGGGTTGCTTCCCGTTGCAAGAGTCCGTGGTTGACGATCGCGGTACCGTCGTAATGCCGGGACCCGCTGCGGATCGACTGGCAGCGATCGGTAGTACCGCTGCAGCGATCCAATAGACTTATATGATGCCTTTTCATACTGTTGCATGACTATCTCCTGTTTGTGTATGTCATAACATGCATTGTTGAATTGTGCATTAGTTGCATTGGTTAGGGCGTGGGTGATCCTTGGGTTGCCGTCACGAGGCTGGAAGCTCGGACTTAGCCCTAAGATTGGGGTTGGGTAGTTTAGACCCGGTTTGAATTGTAGTGACCAGTCAAACTTGATGATAGGCCTAGATGACTGGTCCACTTGTTGCTTGATGATTATAGAGGTCGTGTTGGCCTCGAGTCGGATCTGAGGTGTAGCCGGTGTCCGATGTTCTTAAACTCTTGAGTAGAGGAGTTGCCTACTCAGTGGTGTCTCTTTCCACCAAACAGTGTTCTGTGTCCTGTTGAGAGTCAGCAGTGTTGTTTCCTGCTATTGAGTGTGACCTGACATGTGACCAGCCCGGCTGAAAGATCATGATTGAGGGCCTCAGGGACACGCGGTGGGGTTATGGGACCCCTGTATACACCCAGGTTCTACTTGAGGGCGACACTGTTGCGTTTCCCTCTTCCTTCTGTGTGTCGTAGTGTAGATCCCTACTTAGCTTAGTGCTCACTCCTACTCGGGCTGCGTTTTGCAGGTGCATGTGTCAGTACTTCTTCTGTGGCCCCTACCGGGCAGTTGGTCGGCGGTGCGGCGGCGCTTGGTGGACTTTGAGAGGTGGCGATCTGTACAGCTTTTATTCCCTATGCTAGTTAGTCTCTTACGGGAGTAATGTTGTATTTGGATCTTCCCCTCTCTGAGGATATGTATATTAAACACTTTGAGTTTTAAATCTGTGGTTCGATGTTGTTAAATTATTGTATCTTTTAATTGAGGGTGTTTTTGGTGAACTGTTAAGAAGACCAATAGGTTAGAGGGAACCCTCGCCAGCTTTGTTTTTCGCGTTTTGTTAGGTTCCGGTTTGCGTCGCCGGGCCCGGTTGGGCTTTCGCGTGTCGGGGTGCGACAGATTGGTATCAGAGCATAGGTTGTAGATCCCAGTGTTTAGGATCAGGATTCGGTTGAGATTGAGCGTGGAATAGGTTAGTTCTATGTCTAGAACATCCGTGCATGCTCCTTATGATGTGTTATGCTTTTCCGCTTTATGTTGTGCTGCTTTGTCTTGGGTTTCTTACGAGTGAACGCTCGTTGTCGTTGGTGATTGCGCAGATGGCGGGAGCTCGAGACCGACCTTCGGTTGTTGGTCGAGGTGGGGCACGACCTGGTCGGCCCGCTCGACCAGACATGGTAGCACCTGTCAGGGCGGTCAGAGCTCGACGGACTGGACCATCACCAGCGACGGTTGCGGTCACACGGGAGGAGGCCCCTCTCGCCGAGGAGGGGGTCCTCGCTCCGGTCGACGGGCGGGCCGCGGCAGCGGTCATGATGGACTTCCAGCGGCTGAACCCGCCTAGGTTCAACGGTGAGACTGGAGATCCGACCACGGCAGACAACTGGCTCCGAGGAGTCACGCACGTTCTCGACGCTCTCTTCGTCGGGGATTACCGGATCCGGGTCACCCTCGCGGCGTTCCAGCTCGATGGTGACGCCCTTGACTGGTGGTGCACTGCCCAGCACACCAGTGGCGGAGAGGAGCCGATATGGGAGGAGTTCAGGGCGTTGTTCTTGGACGCGTACTTCCCGGAGAGTACGCCTGACGCCTTGTCTCGCGAGTACCAGTCCCTCCTGCAGGGTACTCGCTCTGTGTAACAGTATGCCACCCGGTTCACGCACTTGGTCCGTTTCACGGGGGCAGTGGCAGCAGATCCAGTGGCCAGGGCACGGCAGTTTGAGTGGGGTCTTCGTCCAGAGATCAGGCGCCAGACGTGTTCCCACCGCTTCCAGACGCACTCAGCAGTTCTGCACTGCGCCTTAGTTGTGGTGGCGCGGTCGCAGGACGAGAGACGCCGGGCAGTTCCACCGGCAGTCTCTACCAGCTCACCGCAGTACCAGCAACCACTACCAAGCCCACCATCCCCGTTTCTACTGACGGCCGGGCCATCTGGGCAGGCTTCGTCAGGGGGAGACCAGGGACGACAACCTGGCGGTGCGACACCCACTTGCTTTCTGTGCGGGCAGCGGTGGCACTACCGTAGAGACTGCACTTCGCGAGGAGCGCAGAGCGCTATGCCGCAAGGCAGTAGAGGCGGAGGGTCCGATGCCTGGCAGGGGAGCGGGGGTGGACGCGGGCCTGGGCGTCCCAGAGGCAGAGGCGGCCAGCGGGGGCAGGTGTTTGCCCTCCCAGTTCGCGAGCGGCAGGACACCGTCCAGCTGTATCAACCGCCACCGCAGTATCAGCCACCACCACAGTACCAGCAGCCGTTGCAGTACCAGCAGTATCAGTAGGCAGCGGCAGAGCCAACCGTGCTCAGAGGTATTTTTCAGCTTTCTAGTTCTTTAGTAGATGTGCTGATAGACTCTGGGGCGTCTCATTCCTATATTGCTAGCATGTGTGTGGCATCGCTAGGATTAGAGACGAGTTGGCTAGATGTGACACAGTCTGTAGACTCACCGATCGGCGGCACAGTCAGGGTAGACCGGGTCTGCCGATCTTGTTCTTTGGAGGTTGGAGGCCTCCGTGTCTGTCTAGACCTGCGGGTGCTAGACATGATAGGTTTCGATGTGATACTCGGTATGGACTGGTTAGCAGCATACAGAGTTATCATCGACTGTGGTCGCTGGAGGGTGGTTGCTTGGACGCCCGATGGGACACAGTTTGTGTTGTTGGGGGATCGGTTCTCAGCCGATTCCATGTCGTCATGAGTCTTTGTCTGATCCGTAATGACCTCTTTGGGGACTGTCTGATGACGTCTGGACTGGTAGGTAATGTCTTGACAACCTCTGTCGAGCAATCGAAAGATGGCATGAACGGTCGTACCACACCTCGAATGGCACCACATCGATCTAGACTGAAATGCTGACAACCGCTGAGTGGTAAGGAGTGATGTTTGAACTGGATAACTGCCTCCACCTCCGCCACTGACAGGTTGTCACTGCCGCTAAAGTTGTTCTAATTTCTCTGACCCCTCTATTCGAGGTAAGAACTACGGTATTAGCCTAAACTGAAAGGTGATACACCCGAAAGGTCGAGACCTTTCTAGCAACTACCAGTTGTTATCACCCTTAAAGGCACTGACGTAGTGACTTTAAGACTAGAGCTCCGATCTCCTGGTCAATCTGGTCAAAGGTCCGCAGTCCTGGTGATACATCTGCTGAATTTCGAATACCATCTTCGATATTTGCCATCGCATATCTGCCCCGATCTCAGCTATGTCAACTAATTGTTGACATCGATTTTAGCTAAGGCTAAGTCGATTACATTTGCAGAAGTCCCCGGGCTGAATCCGCACGCACCAAACCAAAATTGGCTCATACACAGTCGAGTCCATCCAAATCTCCTACATATCCCCGGTTTTGACGGCATCTTATACAAACTGGAGGAAAAAGGGTATTTTGGTAATTTTACCCATCCAAGGGTATTTTTGGAATTTAGACCAAAATGCATGTCGAAATTTCCCACTACATTCCAAAATAGCCCTTACATAGCTTTGATGGCATCCTAAATAAGCTGTGTAAATATAGGGGCGTTTTGGTAATTTTCCACTACACATGGGAAATTACAGAAAATTCCCTGAAATAAATAAGGGAAAAATCCGAAAATTCAAATAAACCCAAACAAATACCCGACTTCAAATTCGCCTAAGTCCCGACAAAAATATACGCGCACGTGTCCACGACACGCACAGAAGTCGCGTCGCCATGCGTCACGCTTAAATAACCAAACCGAAGGGTCTTTTGGTCATTTAACCCCAAAGGGGCATTTTAGTCATTTCACACCTTCAGGGGTGTGAAAATCCGGAATAGAGATATTTCATCTGCGCCGGAGACATTTCGGTCCAAAATATATGGCTGATAAAAAGGATATTTTGGTAATTTACACCTGGCTGGCCCCGGGGATATTTAAGTAAATTTCCCAAAATATTATATGAAATATCGAAAATAAAATTTAAATAAGACATTTCAAATATCTGAATAATTCGACAAATATTCAGATAATTCAAATCTGAACACTTGAATTTCAAATTCGAATTTCAAAATAAAATATCTACCCATATAAAATCAGCCAAATCAAATATATATCATACCATATGAGAAATCAGCATCTTCAATTATGGTTGGATTGCATTCCCATACCATATAAAAAATAAAATTAAAATCAGCATCTCTAAATATGGTGGGATTATATGAGCTATCCTTATATAAAAGGATTAGCATCAATTAGTATCCCTTAATCAGGATATCCCATCCCATATTAAGAGATCACCTCTCGTGCCTATAAAAAGGGGAGGGTGAAGGCTGGCTGAGAGGCTGGCAAATTGGGAGAGAAAAGGCTGGAAAATTGAAGAAGAAGATGAAGAAGAAACTGAAGAAGAGGCTTGAAGACGAAGAGGTTCTGGTGACGTTCCAACGTTGCACACCGCCGGACGACGTAGATCCAGCCAACACAGCCGGAACCCATCGAGACGCTCGCATCTCTGGGTCGACGCTATAAGAGGCTCGTCGATCCCGCGGCTCAAGCTCCACTCTCCTGCTTGCACCGCAACTTGGACCTCCAGCAAAGTTGCTCTAGCTTGGTTCCTCGCCAGCGACGGAGATCGAGCCAAGGCTCTCTCTCTCCCGGCGGCTTCGAAGGCAACGCTTCCCCTGCTTTCTCCTATTCCAACCCCGGCTGGCAAATAATAAAAAAGAAAGCTTCGGCCTGGCAAAAATAGGAAGAAGGGCTGGCGAAAGAACAAAAGTAGCAGAGAAAGAAAGAAGAAGAGAAGGCTTGGACGCGGAGGGAGTAACCCATCGCCGTAGCCGGCCTTGGGCCAACCCCAGGTCGTCGTCGTCGTCCAGTCGGAGGAATGCTCGTTGTCGTCCAGCCAGAGGAAAGCTCGCCGACGTCCATGACCCAGTCCAAAGAGCTCGTCGTCCAGCCGGAGGAACTCAAAGAACTCGTCATCTTCCTTCCAGTCGGCTGAACCCAACGAAGCTCGTCGTCCAACCAGAGGAGCCCCCTCGTCGTCATCCTTGAGCCAGTCAAGAGTGCCGTCGTCATCCTCTGTTCCAGCCGGAAGGATCCAAAGGAGCTCGCCGCCAGCCCAAGGAAGGAGCCCCGTCGCAGCCCTTTGATCCAGTTAGAGGATCCGACCCCGTCGCCGTCCTCGACTCGCCGTGAAGTGTGAAGCACACCTCCAGCAAGATCCATGCCGTGGTCTCTCCTGTTGCCATCCATCGTCAAAGCTTGGACGCCTCCTCAACTCGACGGCCATCCGCAGCCTCAAGCGCAGGGCATCACGCCTACACCCAACGAGCTATTCCCCTGTTTCCAGCAACCAGCACGATCAAACTTGGTGAACAGCGGAGCTCCATCCCTTCTACTCGACGCGCGGCCCAGCTTTGACGCGTGAACAACACAAGCTTTGACAGCCCAGCTTCGACAATGCAAGCTTCAACGGCCCGGCCTTCGGCGCTCGGACAGCACAAAGCTTCGACGCCATCAGCTTCGACGCATGAATAACACCAGTTTTGACGCTTGGACGACATCCTCCGGACTCTAGCAGCCCTAAGGATCCTGCGGCAAAGCTCAGAAGGCATCTGAAGATCTACACTTGGATAACACTGTCCTAAACTCCGGCGGACTTGAAGCCCCGGCGACAAAGATATCCTGCATGGCAATGAACGTGTTGGTCCATGGCCTCGCGTCATTCATTTCCTATTCATTTTATTTTTCTTTTGTTATTGGAAAATACTTTATATTATTGGATCAAGAATCGCAGGTGTTCCCTACGGGGATGTAAATGATGGATCTGCCGACTTGGCGATCCAGGGGTGTGGTGCCTGCAATTTCTTGATATGAAATTAAAATATGATTTGCTCGGAAATAAAGTAGAGATATCGTCCCAACGAGATCGACGTTTTATCCACAAACACTAATCTACTCGCCGTTGACACAATCCGTATCTGGTTGTAGTTGGTACGAAATCCGACCTACGAGAGGGTCGGCGAAACTCTGAGCTGACAAGCATCTCGTCGATGTACAGCAACGGGTACGTACTCCTCGGAGAACGAAAGGCTCGGGGATGGTCTGCGAATGTGACTACTGATGTACGCGGTTCAGCTGCTCATGGTCCGGAAGAGCGAACACGTCCTCAACGGTCGCCTCTACCCCAAATACAGTCCGGCCTTGAGGTCTCTGCGACGCGCTTACTGAAAACACCGCCTGAATTGACACGAACGAACCTCGAGTCCAAACTCGATAATCCTGCGAAGACGGAAAAATCCTGGAAGATCCTCAAAAGGGCAGCTGCACAAACAATAACACGAGGGAAAACCTGCTCTCCTGAGCACCCTCAAAAACAAAAGAGAGGAGTTCACCATAGACCAGTGAACAACCCCAGCTCTCGACAACCAGAAGGCGTCAACCCGCAACCTTCAACGAGAGCAAGACAACGCCGTCAGGTGTACCCACGACACCTTCCCACGGCCAAAGAAGCACAACTCGGTACGTGACCAACTGACGCAACCGAGAAAGCCGTCGAACCCCAACGTGTCCCCCACGTGGGCGACGGACACCTAGAGGTCTCCAACCTCTAGCAAACGCCCCGACAAAAGCAACCAACCCAAGCTACAAGGAAATGAATGACCTCGCGTCATTCATGTCCCAAATCGGTAGCTACTCCCAAAGCCACACCCGACTCTAGTCCCAAGCCAACACAGCTACACAGGGACGAGTCAAAAGGGAGAAACACCCAGAGCTACAAGGAAACCACGAGCCGCAAGACACTCTAAAAGCTGATAGCTGAAGCTGAAATCCGAAGAAATGCGGCTCTGAAATGGGCTGCCACTGAAGCTACTCTTTGCTCATAAGTGTATGGAACTCTGATAAGACTGGTTGTTGCCTTGTCTCCAGCAAGGCTCTATCTGGAATCTGAATTCCTGCGTCTGTCACAGGTACCTGCCCCAGCTGAGGCATCAACCCACTGCTTTGCTCCACGCCGTGCGTCACGCCCAACTGCTCTGCGGTAAGCGTCTCGCGCCCCTCGCAACCAGCACCATCGGCGGAAAGGCTCCCGGCGGCTAGCACCCGAGCACCCTATGGGTTCCCTCTCAGTCTGGCGGTCCAGGTCACCTCTCAAAGGACTGGCACGACGATGCTGCTGCCACGGCTGTCGCTGATGTTGAAACCACTGCCTCTACCAACGGCTACCCTGCCGTTCCCTAGAAGCAGGAACGACAACCCCGAAACTCACCATGACCACCGACCAACAGTCTGGTGTCAACCCTCAAGTCATCAGTCTCAGTATCCGGATTACAGTCCATGGCGTCCCCCGCTGTCACTCCAGCATACCGAGCCATGTGATCCAACCAACCCGCGTGTTGTCACGCGGTGCGAGTACTAAGAATAGAGGAAGGTACTCCCAACTACACCCCCTCCAAGGGTAGGTGCAAGAGAACCGTACGCGAACTGTCCTCAACACACAACCAACAGTGTCCCTAGTGGCCCCGACAAGCGCCACTACGCATCGCTTTCTGGGAATGCAAGAAAACAACGGCTTCCCCAAGCAAGCGATACTCCAGGATGTCCAAACATCCGGGATCCGGGACACCTCCTTCAATCAGTCCTCTACTGTCGAAGGATCTCCAACATCGCCTCTGAGCCACAATGGGTCCACCTCTCGGGATTCCAAGAGTATAAAGGCAACACACGTCCTCTTCCCTACTCGCTCATCTCCAGCACGGGGGGAGATACACTGTCAGACGAGGGAATGGACAGCGCCGGTGTGCGTGCACACCTCCCCTTGAGGCGTCACAACACAGCCGAAAACCAAAACACAACAGCAATCAATCTAACTAATGCACATCACACGCATTCGCAAACAGTCATGCAAGGATGTTCTAGACCTAGAACTATCCCATTCCACACTCAAAATCTCAACCGCAAGCCTAATTCTATCCCTGGGATCTACAGCCTGCTCTGATACCAAACTGTCACCCCGACCCAGAAAACCAATTCAGATCGAGACGTGAAACACCTAAACCTGTTTACATCATAAATTGGCGCACAAGTGTATAACCGCTATGAATTTAAACAATTTAATCCTCAAATTTATACAATGAAATTTCGGCAGAATCCCCTTTATAATTATAGCACAAGGAATCTGTACAATTTTACAATTTCAATAGAAGCAATGGTACCAATGTAAATAACCAATTAATACATTTCTCAAATGTCTACATCTATAATATGACAACCTTTCTCAAATACAATTGAATTAAAGATCATACAATCATGTCCTCGAATACATCAATTTGTACATCATTGATTAAAACTGTAAATTATATGTAGAGGAACTCCTCGACGCTCCAAGTCCTCGATCACCTTGAAATGCCGCGCCATCTTCTAAAGGAACACCTGAAAGAAGGAACTGCATCGACCTGCATCGCCGATGCAGCCCAGGTAGGGTGAGCAACAATGCCCAGTAGGGTTCTACTCTACGTCGCACAGAAAGGAAGGCAAAACTGCAACTGTGTTGTTCTCCGCCTAAGTCTAAGGAATGCCAAGGGTCCCATAACCCTATCAATGTCCCAAGGGCTCCCGTCATGAACCTCTTTCTTGAACATGTTACCAAGATCACCCTAAGCACCAACAGGGGAACGGTACCATGCGGGATCACCCTTACCCAAGAACAAACGAGAGGAAACAAAGACTGCGGGCTCATGTCCAGGTATCACCCTGCCCAGTCATACCATATCTCGCGGGGACACACATGTCAGGGAACGCATCGACAACCATCCTTAGCACTTGGCCTTGGAGACCGACACGACCTCTACACCTCAAATATAAATATATGATCCATAGTCAACTATATCAATAACCTCAAATGATATCCAACATAATCATTAATGACAATCACGTCCTAATCCTCGACTACCCAAACCCCAGTTCTAGGGCTAGATCCGGGCTACCCGAGAACCCCGCATCGGCGATCGAACCCATCGCCTACCACCTAGCCTGAATGCCTGTAATGCAATCATCATGCATGAGCCTATTCAAACAACTAGGCCTAGGTGTCTCTAAATGACATCTCATCAAGCATGTCCAATTTAGCATATAAGATATAAAAGAGAGCTAAGCTATTTCAGTTTTATCACGTTCAATTCAAATTCCGGCATTACGACGACATGCACCGCCGTCAGACAGAAATTGTACAATAGGCACACCCCCAGCTAATCAATTAACAGGGCACCATTGGTCCGCACAATATAAGCATTTCCACAAAATAAATAAAAACAGGCACACCGCCGGCCCTAGGCTTAGTCATAATACAGAAATATGGGAATAACATGATTAATAAGAGATTGTACGGACTGAGTTGTTAAAGGAGCAATTTCTCGTTAATGAGTAACAAATATTCACAGAGACACTAGGTCAACCAATTACACCCGATCAATTAAACAATACTTAAGAGAGAACATTGCAGAATCAACCCGCAATTAGTCCAATTAAAAACCGACGAAAAAAATGCGAAAACTCACCGCCGGTAGATCAACATTTCAGCAGCAATAAACACACCCAAAGATGGATCAGAAGCAATTCAAAGGAAAGGGAGGACACGGAGGTTAAACATTGTAGAAGAAACACTACTATCGATCAAACGACGATCTCAACCAAACTCACAGAACATGGAAGCAAAGCTCTCATCCCTATCGAATGAGCGTCACCGGGAGAGAGGTCTAAGAATCACTCTAATCAATAACCCGGCCTCGACCTCAGCCGACCTCCCAGCCATCGGTTTCCCCGATCGAGCGGATGATTGACAGTATATGGTAACCCTGCGGAAAAGATCCAAGCCAATACAGCGAGGTCGGCCCAAGCTGGGAAAATGGCTGGGGAGGGATCTCAACATCCTCAAGCCAAGGACATGGTAAGACTCCCACCACTCAGCCTTACTCCCACCTCTACCCATCTGTAGAGCTTTGGCATTCAGCGGTAGAAAATAAAACAGGGTAGAGAACTTCGACCAAGCACCCAGCAAAGCCAACGAGCAAAACCCAAACGAAGGAGATAAACTCTCAACGAAATCCACCGAACCCGAAGAGGAGAAGCAAATCCCAACAAAATCCGAACAAGCAAGAAGTCACAGCTCAACTCAGCAAACGTCAAAGGTATACACTGGCTACGAAGGCAAAATATGATAGTAGGGGCATTGCAGCTAAGGAAAAACAGAGCCTCATATAGCAAGGGGAAAACAGGGCACGACAGCAAGAGAAAACCAACATAGAAATCCATGGCAGTAAGGGAACATAGCACTCAGGAAGCATCGGACCAGGGTTGAGGGAGACCTCACACATCCGGCCAATCGGGAACAGAGAAGAAGATAGCTTTACAACATCCTAGGCTAACATGCATCCGATGAACCAGCAAAGAGAGCTAACAGAGTCTATCAATAATCCATAGCTTAGAAACTATACATCCAAACCATTTCGGAAGGGCTAAGTATCTGGATACTCCATAGCAGGAAGAGAAGAGAAAAATGCTAGCCACAAACCACGAACGCAAAACATAGCAAGGGAATGGAGAAGAAGAACGGTGCGGAAACAGAGGAATCCGATCAAAATGGGAACCCATCGATCAACCAAAACCAAAGAAGAAAGGAAGACATATCCTCGGAAAAATCCATCGAAGGCCAAGAAATCCAAAGAGAAAACTAACGAGAAATCCACAGAGAAATCCAACAATCCAAATCACAGCATCAAACCCTATTCTACTCTAGTAGAGTCCTAAACCGGGTTTAGGGAAGTAACCCTACCTCTGGATCGCTTCTCCATCTTCTTCTCCGGCCGCAAGCACCGCCGGCGTGCGCCTCAGACTCCTCCAGTCGCGGTTGAGCACCTCCGCTGGTTCCACTCCTCAGTCGTCGAGCACCGTTGTCGTTGACGTCGTCCTCCTTGCCGCGGTCGTCGTCGCCAGACTCCTCTCCGGCCGCACCCTCGCCTCCGACGAGAGGAACCCCGCTGGTTCCTCCCCTCCTCTCTCTCTCCGCGAGATCGGGCCGCCGCTCTCCCTCGATCTCCCTCTCTCAATCGCGGTTTAATCCCAAACGGGAGAGTTAAGTGGAGCCTTAAGTACTAATGACTTAAGATTAGATCCTGGCCGTCCGATCGGCTAGATCTGATCCCATAAGCTCAAACCTTGATCTAATCAAGATCTTCTGGTCTAGGATTCCCCTGATGATCTAATCAAGCACATACATCACCACATGGCCGTGTGTGCACAACGCGTGTGTGAAACCAACTCCGCCAAGGGTAATTTACCAAATTACCCCCGGGGCCGCAACGATCAAAGGGATCGCAAAGTAAGGCCAACCAAGCCCAAAACCAACAGAACCAGACCCTCGACCCAAGCGGTCAGACCGGGTTGGAGGTACGAGTCCTCACAACCTATCACCCTTAAAGGAATTTCGTCCTCGAAATTCGATAAGAGTAGGGTCGGAAACAATAAGCTGGATGGAGCTACTGAAAGACTACGACTTTGCGTTGCATTACCATCCTGGTAAGGCAACGTCGTAGCAGACACGCTAAGCAGACAGGTGAGAGAGACCAGAGCAGCTGTAGCAGGGTTGTCAGCGCGGCAGTGGCAGGCACTCGAGACGGCGGGCCAGTTGGGGCTAGAGTTCGAGGATCAGGGTACCAGCGGCTTCCTCTACGCAGTGCATAGTATGCCAGCAGTTCTAGCCAGAGTGTTGGAGGCATAACACAGTGACCTAGAGCTCGAGGAGTTACCCACAGCAGCGGGCACGGAGGGCGCAGACGGAGACTGGACAGTATCGCCAGACGGAGGGCTACGGTTCCGAGGCAGAGTAGCGGTTCCAGCAGATCCAGTTCTTCGAGACGACATCCTACGAGAGTTCCACCACTCTCGCTTTACGGTTCATCCCGGCGGCACCAAGATGTACCAGGATCTTCGGCGACAGTTCTGGTGGTGCGGGATGAAGAGGGCAGTGACGGAGTTCGTATCGCGCTGCCTTACCTGTCAGAAGGTCAAGGCAGAGCACCAGCGGACTCCGGGGTTACTTCAGCCGCTTCCACTAGCTGAGTGGAAGTAGGAGCACATCACGATGGAATTCGTGACCGGGCTACCGAGATCTCCTAGGGGGAATGACGCGATTTGGGTCATCGTTGATCGATTGACCAAATCGACGCACTTCCTGCCTATGCGGGTGTCAGACTCGACGGACAGGTTGGGCAGCTTGTACGTCAGAGAGGTGGTCAGACTACACGGAGTTCCAGTTTCTATCGTATCAGACCGTGACCCCAGGTTCACCAGCAGGTTCTGGCGAGACTTTCAGGAGGCAGTTGGCACCCACCTGACTTTCAGTACAGCTTTCCATCCGCAGACAGACGGGCAGTCAGAGCGGACGATCCAGATCTTGGTGGACATGCTGAGAGCATGTGTCCTCAATGTAGGAGGCAGCTGGGAGGAGCACGTTCCCTTGGTGGAGTTCGCCTACAACAACAGCTACCAGTCCAGTCTTGGAGTAGCACCTTTCGAGGCGTTGTACGGTAGGCCGTGTCGTTCCCCAGTGTGCTGGACAGAGGTTGGAGAGGCTTCACTCACCGGTCCAGACCTCGTCAGGCGGTCGTCAGAGAGGTTAGTGCAGATCAGGCAGAGGCTTCTGACGGCTCAGAGCCGGCAGAAGAGTTATGCAGATCAGAGGCGACGACCGTTGGAGTTTGCAGTCGGTGACCGAGTGTTCTTGCGAGCATCGTCGTACAGAGGTTCTGTCAGGTTTGACAGTGGTGGTAAGTTGGTGCCGAGGTTTGTCGGGCCGTTCAAGATCTTAGAGAGGGTCGGCGAGGTAGCTTACCGCCTGGATCTTCCTCAGCACATGTCTGCTGTGCACCCGACTTTCCATGTGTCGATGCTGAGGAAGTATCACCCAGACCTGTCTCATGTCATCAGGGTGGATGACATTGAGCTTGAGGCAGATGCGAGCTTTGTTGAACAGCCGGTTCGGGTACTTGACCGGAGGGATCAGGTCTTGCGGGGCAAGACGATTCCCTTGGTCAAGGTACCGTGGAGGCACAGAGACACCGAGGAGGTGACCTGGGAGCGCGAGGCGCGCATGCGGCAGGAGTTTCCGCAGCTGTTTTCTTCTCGAGGTACTTCTTGTCTTGTCTTCTAATGTAGCTGCTTTGTTGTTCCGAGCCCTACCCTTATCGAATCTCGGGACGAGATTTCTTTTAAGGGTATTAGGATGTGAGGACCTGTCCCTCTACCCATGTGGCTCGTTGTAGACCGCAAGGGCAATTTGGTAAATTGCGCCTTGTTGGTTTGTTTCACACCCGCGTGTGCACACACTGGCCTTATTTGTGTTAGTGCTTGGTTAGAATGGCTAGGTGGACCCGGGATCGGAAGATCCCAGCTCGGGCGCGCGGAGGCTTGCCTTTGAGCAGTTGACGACCCTTGATGGAGCGATCGATCGAACTCGTGAGCGAGTCGGTGGGTTTTGACCCGCTCGGATCGATCCGACTTGGTGTTGGGATCGATCCGACTTGGTGTTGGGATCGATCCGACTTGGTGTTGGGATCGATCCGGGGCGCGAGCGATCGATCACTGCGATTGATCGGACTCGCGTTGGTGGCTTTTCTGCTTCCCCTGTTTCCGGCAACCACCTTCCTCTCTTCCGTTCTCCCTCCTCCGACTATCATTTTGGGTTTTCTAAGGCTCGTTGGATCCGTGGCTACGAGAGAAAGATCCTTGAAGTGGCTTGGAACCTTGTTGGTAATCAACTCGCGGGGAATCAGCCGGGTTAGGGTTCTTCGATAGGTTCTTCTACCTACTGTGTTCTTTAATGAGTTTCTTTAGATCTAGCCGTTTGATCTTGATGATCTTGGTGTTATTAGCTTCCTCTTGCTTAGTAGAATTACTGATATAAGTTTCATGATATTTGGTTGAGATTTGTGTAGGTTTTATGCATGATTAATTTCGGATTTTCCGGTTTTCTGCTGTTCTTGAAGAACAACTGGCTTGCGACGACTTTTTCGGCCGGTACGTACATGATCTTGGGTTGTGATGAACATAAAAGTTTTAGATCTCTGAGTTATCTTTCCATTCCATCTTATTTCGTATTTTTCCGATTTTCTTACGATTTGCTATGAATTATTTTCTAGAGGGCTGCGTTGCAGCAATTAACTGGTAAGCTGGTATGAAGCTTTCGGATCGATCCAAATTGTTTGGATCGATCCCAAAGCTAGCTGATGGTGTTTTATGGTCTATTTTTGGTGGTTTTGATAAATGTTTTCCAGTTAATCCAATCGTTGGATGATTATGGATTTTGGATATGTTGATCTTGGCATGTACACCTACTGATGGCTAAGTTGGATCTGGAATCCGACGTCGTTTGGACGTCGGATCGACGGGATCAATTGGCCCCTAAGTAGAGGCTTTGAGTGTTTTGAATATAATATTATATTTCGGAATGTAATATTATATTGTTTACTGTTCATCATCGTTTTCGGGGTTGCTTCCCGTTGCAGGAGTCTGTGGTTGACGGTCGCGGTACCGTCGTAATGCCAGGACCCGCTGCGAATCGATTGGCAGCGGTCGGTAGTACCGCTGCAGCGATCCGATAGACTTATATGATGCCTTATCATACTGTTGCATGACTATCTCCTGTTTGTGTATGTCATAGCATGCATTGTTGAATTGTGCATTAGTTGCATTGGTTAGGGCGTGGGTGATCCTTGGGTCGTCGTCCCAAGGCTGGAAGCTCGAACTTAGCCCTAAGACCGGGGTTGGGTAGTTTGGACCCGGTTTGAATTGTAGTGACCAGTCAAACTTGATGATAGGCCTAGATGACTGGTGCACTTATTGGTTGATGATTGTAGAGGTCGTGTCGGCCTCGAGTCGGATCTGAGGTGTAGCCGGTGTCCAATGTTCTTAAACTCTTGAGTAGAGGAGTTGCCTACTTAGTGGTGTCTCTTCCCACCAAACAGTGTTATGTGTCCTGTTGAGAGTCAGCAGTGTTGTTTCCTGCTATTGAGTGTGACCTGACATGTGACTAGCCCGGCTGGAAGATCATGATCGAGGGCCTCATGGACATGCGGTGGGGTTATGGGACCCCTGTATACACCCAGGTTCTACTTGAGGGCGACACTGTTGCGTTTCCCTCTTCCTTCTGTGTGTCGTAGTGTAGATCCCTACTGAGCTTAGTGCTCACTCCTACCCGGACTTTGAGAGGTGGCGATCTTTACTGCTTTTATACCCTATGCTAGTTAGTCTCCTACGGGAGTAATGTTGTATTTGGATCTTCCCCTCTCCGAGAATATGTATATTAAACACTTTGAGTTTTAAATCTGTGGTTCGATGTTGTTAAATTATTGTATCTTTTAATTGAGGGTGTTTTTGGTGAACTGTTAGGAAGACCAATAGATTAGAGGGAACCCTCGCCAGCTTTGTTTTCCGCATTTTGTTAGGTTCCGGTTCGCGTCGCCCGGCCCGGTTGGGCTTTCGCGAGTCGGGGCGCGACACTTGGACTTTGATTGATATATGTGATTGATTAGAATATTGAGGGAGCTCGATCGGGAAATATCGAAATGGACGATTGTGATTGATTCCAGCTTTCTATATAAACCCACCCTGCCTTTTCTCTCTCTTCTCTTTTCTTTTTCCTTCCTCTCACTCTCTCTCCTCTTGGCTGCCGGTTGGAACCCTTGGTTGCGGATTTTCGATGCGGATCTGGAGCGATCAGAGTTGGGGATTGATAGATCGGCTCCTCATCTATACTTGTAGGTATTTCTACCAGAATCGTGTGATTAGGTTTGCCAAAGAATGCTTTGTAGATGTTTTAATATAGAAATACATGTTGGAATGTGTTGTAATTTCGTATTCTAGTGTAATCGACGTTTTAGGAACACTTGAATGTTCCGGTTTTCCGTTTTGTCGGTCGGTTTGGTTTCTATCACCGTTTTATCGGTTTTGATGATTTTTCGACTAAAACAAGCTAGATATGATATTTTTGCCATTGAAACGTTTTTTTCTTGATTCCAATAGATTCCCAATGTTCTTCTATGCCTCCCCTCAAAGTTTCATTTGATTCCGACAAGTTTTGATAGATCAAACCCAAGAAATTTGATTTTTGACACTATTCATATGTGATGCCGACATAGGAAGGATCGATCTTCATAAGCAAGACGATTGATCTTTTAGTTGCATGGCAAAGGATCCACGTGGGGAAGATCGATTGGCAGAGGACCTGCATGGAGAAGATTGATCTCTTCTGTGTTGGTAAGGAGATTTTCTATTTTTAACTGAATAGTCATGTTCACACTCGATTTCTGGGTCTTGTGTGCATGATCTCATGAAACTTTTAAGATGGACGTTGTAGATCTTCGAATTTGCTTTCGAATGCCACTAATTGCATAATTTTCTAAGTTTTCTATGATTTATGGCGAATTGTTTTGTAAGCTGCGACAAAGCAGAAATTAAGGAAATCGATCTCTTATGCACAGTTAATTAAAACTGTTCCTGACTTTCAAGGTTTTGATTTATTTTCAACCCGAACTTCTTACATGTCTTCCCCGATGATGAATAAGGGGTAGTATGAGATTTAAATAGGGATTTTGGTGATTTATCCTCGAATTATGCGATGATTTGTATTATGAATTGGTTTACCAAAATTTACTGATTTCAAGCAATTTCATATCAAGCATACTATATATAGTTTGTGATTGCGTTAATAGTTTTCATAACCACTTGTATATATAGTTTTGGTGATTTTATCCTCGAATTATGTGGACCTCGAACACTGTGGGCGGTCTCTGCCACTGTAACACTGCCTCCACCTTGGCTGGATCAACTAAAATGCCTGCCGCTGACACCACGTGCACTAGAAACTGTACCTCAGGAAGCCAGAACTCACATTTGGAGGCTTTGGCATATAGCCTATGCCCCTTCAACAACTGCAACACTGTCATCAGATGCTGCTCATGCTCCTCCCCGGTACGTGAGTAGACTAGGATGTCGTCGACGAAAACCACCACGAACTGATCTAAGTACGGTCGGATGACCCTCTGCATCAGATCCATGAACGCCGCTGGTGCGTTCGTCAGGCCGAATGGCATCACCGTGAACTCGTACAACCCGCACCTCGTATGGAAAGCCGTCTTTAGGATGTTGCAATCCCGAATCCTCAAATGGTGATAGCCGGTACGGAGATCGATCTTCGAAAAGACCGAAGAGCCTCGGAGCTGGTCGAACAAGTCATCAATCCTCGACATCGGATACCTGTAATCAATGCAAAGACGAAGCGTACCATCCTTCTTCTTTGCGAACAACACAGGAGCTGCTCAAGGTGACGTGCTGGCACGGATGAAACCTCTGTTGGTCAACCCATCCAGCTGAACCATCACCTCCCTCTACTCTGCCGGTGCCATCCTGAAAGCTGGCAGAGAGATCGGCCCGGTACCCGGTACAAGATCTATCTGGAAGTCTACTGCTCTGGAAGGAGGAAGGCCCGGTAACTCGTCTGGGAAGATGTCAGTAAACTCACAAACTACTGCTAGCAAACTGCTCTCTCGACTGCCTTCTGCAGCCAAAAAGGAAAGACGCGCCAGTAAAGATGACAGTTGGCCCTCGCGCTTGGGAAAGCAACCACACATGAGGGAATCGGCTGACAGGCGATCCCCCAGCAAAACAAAACGAGCGCCCTCAGGTGTCCAAGCAGTCACCCTACGACGCCCACAGTCGATGACGGCTCGGTATGAAGTCGGCCAATCCATACTGAGGATCACGTCGAACCCGACCATGTCTAGCACTCGGAGGTCTAGAAAGACACGGAGGCCCCCAACCTCCAACTCGCAAGAACGCATGATCTGCTCAACACGAGCCCTCCACCGACCGGTGTGTCTAGGTGTAGTGTGACTCCAAGTGGCTCAGTCTCTAGCCCTAGCGATGCCACACACTCGCTAGCTACAAAGGAATGAGACGCCCCAGAATTTATCAGAACATCTACAAATGAACTGAAAAGCTGAAAGGTACCTCTGAGAACTGGAGGGTCAACTGGGGCTGGTGGAAGAGCTAAAGTCTGCTGGGGTGGCGGGGTACTGGTAGGATTGGAAAGGTGGCTGAACTCGGACTGGGTACTTGCGGTTTAGAAGTGCATAGACTCCCCCTCTGGGCCCGCCTCGACCTCCGCCGCGACCTCTGCCTCTCCCGGCTCCTGGTGTCCGCCAACCTCCGCCTGCTCCGCCACGAACGGGTTGTGCCCTCAACATCGGACAGTCTCGACACAAGTGCCCTGGCTGCTGGTACTCGAAGCACACGGGAGGTCCAAGTGCTAACTGCTGGCCATGGCCTCCTCCCCCGGACTTCTTCCCCTAAGGCCCAGCAGTAAGAAGTGGCTGGCCTCCCTGCCTGGGCTGCTGCTGGTACTGGGGTGGGTGACGCTGGTATGGCTGCTGGCGTCGTGGGTACCTCTGCCGCGACCTCCACGTACCTCCTCTGCTCTGAGCTGCTCTCTGCTGCTGCCCCATGCCACTGGCACTCGCAGACGACGTCGGCTGGACTGCCCTGGGACCCGGCTCCTGCAACTGAGCCTCTACTGCTAAGGCACAGTCCAGCGCCTCTGCGTACGTGCTAGCGCGCTGAGCCGCGATCAGCCGCCTGAGCTCAGGCCTAAGCCCCCACTGGAACTGCTCCGCTCTGGCGAGAGGGTCCGTCGACACCGCACCGACGAATCTGGCTAGTCTAGTGAACCTAGCTGCATACTGCACTACCGACTGAGTACCCTGAGAAAGGGTCTGGTACTCAAGGACAAGGGTCGAGCGCACACTGCGGGGAAAGAACGCACCGAGAAAAGATGAATGAAACACGACCCACGATGGGTCACTCCCGTCCCTGGCGGCCTGAACAGAGCGCCACCAGTCCAAAGCGTCCCCGTCGAGCTGGAACGTGGCAAGTCTGACCTGAATCCGGTCATTCTGGATGAACAGAGTGTCAAGGACGCGACTGACTCCCTCCAGCCAGCTGTCCGCCACCACTGGGTCGCCCCCAGCACCGCTGAACCTAGGCGGGTTCAACCTCTGGAAGTCAACCATCGCTGTCATGACATCACGCTAGTCGAGTGGAGGAGAGACCTCCTTGGCGATGAAAGAAGCATCCTCCTCCATCACGACCTCAATACTCGGCTCTGGCTCTGGTGCAGGTACACGGGGCACGGCTGCGTTGGCCCCTAAGGCCCGTCGGGAGGCGCGCTCGTCGCACGCACTACCACGACCCAAGACTGGACAGCTAGCTCGGCTCCCTGTCATCTGCACGTTTACCAGAGACGACAAGTGTCCACCCGTAAGAAATCAAAACACAACAACAATCAATAAAGCAAAAGCATAACACACATGAGCACGAACAAGCACACAGGGATGCTCTACTCCTAGAACTATCCCAAACCGCGCTCAAAACCTTAACCGCAAGCTTAATCCTATCCCTGGGACCTACAGCCTGCTCTGATACCTAGTTGTCACACCCCGATCCAGAAAACCCATCCAGGACGGGGCGTGAGCGTTCCTATCACTATTCATCTTCAATTGGCGCGAAACAAAGCGGGAAAGACAGATAAATTTAAACAATTTATATTCTAGAGGCGAAAAAGAAATTCAATTCGTATATATACATCAAGTTGTACTGATACAAAATTCTTTATCAAACTCTTCCAAGGGAAATATTTATACAATAATCCAAAATTCCTCGAAAGATGTTTATAATATACAAACTATCAAAAAGGTACAACAGTCGTCCTCCAGCAATCACAAGCGTCTCTGGAAGTACTCGCGCCGCAAAACGCAGATCCCGTCGGCTCTACTGAAGAAGAACTGGCGCCTGCACCTACAAACATAGCCCGAGTAGGAGTGAGTGATAAGCTCAGTAGGGTTCTACTCTAGGACACACATAAAGGAGGAAAACAACAACAGTATTGTCTCCCCGCTCAAGCCTAAGGAATGCCACGGGGTCCCACAACCCCTATTGACTCCCCAAGGGATCCTACTCTTCTCAGCCGACCACGCTAGGAACATAAACCAACACGCTGGAAGGAAAAGAACCAGAATTAGTAGGATCACCGTTACCTAGCAGGAAACCACTGCCTGGGTACCATGTCAGGGACATCGACAACCATCCTTAACACTTTGCCTTGGAAAGACAACACGACCTCTAAACCTCAAAACATTGATCAGAGTCAACAATAACACATCCTCGATAACAAGAGATTCAATTTAATCACGCTCTAATCCTTTCTACTCGGCCACGGTCCTAAGGCTAGATCCGAGCTACCCGTCCAAGTAAACCATCGATAACCATCCTTAACACTTAGTCTCGGATCGGCGATCAACCCATCGCCCGCCTAACCTCATATGTCTCTAATGCATACAATGCATGCACCTATACAAACATCTACCCTAGATGTCTCTATATGTCACATCATCAGTTATAGGTTCAACAGATATACAATAGCCCTCGGCACTCGCCGGCAAGAGGTTAATGTTCAACAATTCCTCATTAGCTAGCACTCATAGCTAGCTCATGGTTAGGCAACCAAATAAGCATTTAACTACTTATCAAACCAAGCATTAAATGCAAATAAAACCACAATTCACCCATAATGGTAAGCACGCGATTCAATCCTCCATTTCAATAGAAATCCCTTGACAACCCCATGAAAACAACGTGCATGCATCCCAACATGCTTAAGTACTTATCACAAACGAAGTCCATTTAAGAAAGGCCAAGAAACAGTGTTTAAGGACTCACGGTCGATGTGACGGTCGATCCGACGGTCGACCGTGAGGCCACGGTCGATGTCACGGTCGATCCGACGGTCGACCGTGAGACCAAAACGAGGAAAAACACATGGGTGACGGTCGATCGGTACATCGACCGTGGGAAGCCCAAAACGGGACAGAGCCTCACGGACGATGCGACGGTTGATCTGACGGTCGACCGTGAGGCGGAATGAAAAAGTGAGGGAGCCCGCGGTCGATCGGTACATCGACAGTGGGAGACCAAAAACCCGACAGAGCCTGACGGACGATACGACGGTCGATCCGACGGTCGACCGTCAGGCTCAAAAGAAGAGTATCAACACTTGACGGTCGATCCACCGATCGACCGTCGAGCCTACTGCATAGTTCATCAGAACAGTGTCGGAAATCCAATTTCTTGGATTTGAATGATCAAATCAAGTTGGAAGTTGATGAAACTTTGCAAGCATGTGTAAAATATGATGGGGAAGCTAATGACATGATTAAAACATGATTTTGATGGTTAAATCTCAAACCTAGGTCTCAATGGCCAAAAACCGACAAAACGGCGATAATACGGAAACAAGCCGTTAAAATACAGAAATCGCAAGGTAGGAATACCTGAAACCAGCCACAACACATGTGATATGAGTTACATAACATTACAACATGTATTCCTACAACGAAAGCACATAAAACCTATCCTAGGAGAACCCGATCATAAGATCGAGATAGAAACACCTACTTGGGCAAGTAGGGCAACTCCTCCTCCGATCCCTCAACTCCGATTGTCGAAATCCGCTCCTCGAAAGCCGGACTCCGAAGCCCTAGCACAACCATAGGAGAGAGAGTGTGTGTGTCACACCCCGACCCAGAAAACCCATCCGAGCCGAGGCGTGAGGGGAAACCTACACTATTCATCTGCAAATGGCGCGATACACAAGCGGAAAAGATGGATAAATTTAAACAATTTATATTCCAGAGGTAAAACAGAAATTCAATTCATATATTCATCAAGTTGTACTATTCAACATTAGATACAAAATTCTCCAAGGAAAGATATTATACAATAATCCCAAAATTCCTCGAAAGATGTTTACAATTTACAAAACTGCCAAAGTACAACAATCTTCCTGCAGCAACCTCAAACACCTCTGGACGTAGTCGCGCTACCAAAAGCTGATCCCGCCGGCTCTACTGAAGAAGAACTGGCTCCTGCATGTCGCACCCCGACCCAGGAAACCCATCCCGGACCGGGACACGAGGGGGAAACCTACATCTACTGACAACCAACAGGCGGAGATAGAGAAAAGATAAACAAAGGGCGGAAGTAAAGCTAACAGCTACTAGATCAAAACATTATATACATCAGAGTTAAACAAATTTACAATATTTACAAATATCAAAAAGAAATAATACATCTTCAGGGGTCTCCGCAAAATCACAACAAAAGCCATCCTGGCCCTCAGACATGGTCGGCTGGCGTCGCGCTGCCACAGGACGAACACCGGGGGCCCACAGGAGAAGCGTTGGTACCTGCACCTGCAAACAATACGGTCCAGGTAGGAATGAGCCAAAGCTCAGCAGGGTTCTACGGTACGACACTCACAAAGAAGGGCAACACCAACCGTACTACTCTATGCCAAGTACTAAGGCCTGCCAAGGACCCCATAAATCCCATCAATAACCCGAAGGGCACCTGTCCAAAGTACGTCCTCCGATGGCCACTGCTCAAGGGTGGTCCACCTCCGACAGTCCCTGACGCAGGGTGGACATGACGCTACTCGTAGGACACCCCTCTCCAAGCGGGATCTCCACGCCCGGCGGAACAACCGTGGTTACGACAACCATCTCTCAGCACTCAAAGCAACAGAGCTAGTACAATCCCTAAACTCTAGATCAAAAGCTAAGTCCTACCCGGGAATCCACAGATCCCAACGGTACCCCCAGGGTTCCTATCCAGGTAACCCCCTCCCGCCACAAACAGGGAGAACCTCAGCACACGAGAAACCCTTTCCCAGGCTGGTTACCAAGCAGGACCACCCATGACGGGGTAACGCTAACTGCAACTTAGCATTTGATACTGGAGTACTAGGGACAAAACCCAACCCACGCCTGGCCTATCATGTCTATAATGCACAAGGGAAAAGAAAAATCATAAGAAAGCAGTATAAGCAAGCATCAAGCAGGGGCACACCTTCGCCCCATTTATACTAAACACTCCCGAGGGTCATGACTCCCTCGGTTCACCATAAAGCAGTAAGAAGGCAAGCAGATAATCACAAGCAGTAGGAGAAGCATACATGTAAAGGGCATACATATAAAGGGGCATACAGATAAAGGGCATACATGATGAAGGGCATGCATGGTATCACATTTAAACTACACAATCCCGGGAGTCACCACCCTCCCGGTTCAACCACAAAGCTGTAAACACACAACAGTTTGTATTATATTACAAGACATGTCAGAAAGCTGTAAACAAAACCATCATAGCAAGCCCCGCGGGCAAAACCGCTAAAACCACATGTATACGAAGCCCCGCGGGCAAAACAACCTCAAACAGGCGTTCAGGCACTAGTGGGATCGATCCAACATATTTGGATCGATCCGACTTGCCCTTGGATCGATCCAACTTGTCCTTGGATCGATCCGCTCAGGAAAACCAAGAAAACATTCACAGCCGATCGATCCAATCTGCCCTTGGATCGATCCGACTAGTCTTGGGATCGATCCAACTCACCCTTGGATCGATCCGGCTAGGAAAACCACGTAAAGCCATTCCCTCATGCATTGTTCCTGGGACAAGTTGGATCGATCCAACTACCACCTTGGATTGATCCGACTTCTACTAATGAACAGGCCGACCTGAGTGCAATTTGGATCGATCCAACCACACCTTTGGATCGATCCCACCCGGCCCTCCGGTCAGCTTCCGACGGCGAAAATGGCCGGAAAACTAAACCAAACTTCACTAAGCTTGGTGAGTTGGTAGAGCCGGTGCTCACGAAGCTATTCAAGGCTTCAAAACCGGAAAACATCGCCTACACAAGAAGATCTATACAAAATACGTTCAATCTCGGCGAAATCAACGGAAAACGCGAGGAAAACCCGACGATGTCGCAGGTAGGAACCCTACCTCACAAGAGTTGCTTCAATCCACGAAGCAAGGCCTTGGATGTGAGGGCCCGTACCTCCAACCCGGTCCGATCGCGTCGGTCGAGGGTCTGGTTCGTTTGGTTTGGCTTGGTAGGACTTGCCTCGCGATCTCCTTTGATCGTTGCGGCTCCGGGGGTAATTTGGTAAATTACCCTTAGCGGAGTTGGTTTCACACACACGTTGCGCACACACGGCCTTGTAATGATGTATGTGTTTGGCTAGACTATTAGGAGTACCCCAGCTCGGAGGATCTGGGTTCGATCGTAAGGATCGAGATCTGAACGGCTCAAGATTAGATCTGAGGACCCGTACCTCCAACCCGGTCCGACTGCGTCGGTCGAGGGTCTGGTTCGTTTGGTTTGGCTTGGTGGGACTTGCCTCGCGATCTCCTTTGATCGTTGCGGCTCCGGGGGTAATTTGGTAAATTACCTTTAGCGGAGTTGGTTTCACACACACGTTGCGCACACACGGTCTTGTAATGATGTATGTGTTTGGCTAGACTATTAGGAGTACCCCAGCTCGGAACATCATTGCCATTAATATCGAGATCTGAGCGGCTAGGATTAGATCCGGTTGATCGGACGGCCAAGATCTAATCTTGAGCCGTTCATATAAATAGGCCCTTTAAGTAGCATCCCTTCTTGGATTAGGGATTAATCCCGCCGTTAGAGAGAGGAGAGATACACCGCGATTAAGAGAGATCGAGAGAGAGCATGAGGGAGAGCTGTGACGGCTGATCGGGGAGAGGAGAGCGGTGACGTCCGCGACGGCGGTCAGAGAGGAGCTCGAGGACGGCGATGGCTGGGTTTCTCTCAACGACGATCGGCGGCGGCGTGCGAGCAGCGGAGACCTCGAGCGCAGGGGCGACACACGGCCGGAGAAGAGGAAGGAGAATGCGAGCTCAACGATCCAGAGGTAGGGCTTCCTACCCAAATCATGGATTTGGTCTCTAGGGTTTGGATTGAAGCATGCTAGCTTAGGATGATCGATGCCTTGTTGCTTCCGTGATTTTCTCTGTGGATTTCTTCTTCTTCCCCTGTTTTGCGGTGGATCAAACATGAGTTGATGATGGGTTTTGTTGAGAGGTTGAATCCTCTTTGCTGGTTTGTTGTATTCTGATGTTATGCTCTGTTCTACGATGCTTGTTTTCTTCTTTGGTTCCTCCGGCGATGCAACCCATTTATGCTCTATTTCCTTTGGCTTTTCCGGCGACGCCTTGCTCTGTTTTCTTGCATCCTCGTCTTCTTCGTCTTCCCTGTTATGCTTGTGCTAGGTTCTAGTGATTCCGAATAGGATCGTCTGGTGGTTGCTCTTCCCTCTCCCCTGTTGCTTCTCCTGGTTGCTGCGGTGGGTTAGATCCCAGGTTCCTCTTTTTCACAGATCTTTTCCCCTGTTTTGGTTTGCCAGTACTTGAGATCGTCCTCCAACTCCTTACAGATTTTCCCTCAAGCATATGATGTTTGGTTTAGATTAACTGGCCAATGTTGGGTTTCATCGCTTGGTTGTCTCGCTGCAAGGGCTTGATCTCTGTTCTGGTTGCTGTGTTGTGAATTCCTCGTTCTTCCTTTGGTTTTGGATCTAAACCTATAGATTGGATGGTCAATGCACAATTGGCACTTTCTTTCTTCTTTGAACTGGTTAGCCTCGGGTGTGTAGACGAGGTACTTGCGGATTTATTTCTTGCTGCTGAGATCTGCTTGTTGGTGTTCTTGATTGAGATGATAATGGTAGCTTTCTTCACTGCCTTTCAGCGTGATTGATTGAGTTGTGTTATCTGTCATGTGCTATCCGTTACCTGATTAATTGATATTCATCCGTGCCATCTGTCATTCCTCCATTAAATTCGTATACTTTCATGTCCATAGATTTAATTATGCAGTATCGTAGCATGTCTATGCCTAGGGCCGGCGGTGTGCCCGTTCTTATTTATTTGTGGGAATGGCTATATCTGATTGGGCCGAAGGTGTGCCCTTGTATGTGTTGAATGAGATTATATATGATTGGGTTATGTGAATGTTGTGTTTGGTCTTTGTGTACATTCCTTTTTGCTAAATCTATTCTGTAGTCATGTTATAATCTCCTGGACAATTGTATGATGATTCGGCATGTAGAGACACCTAGGTCTAGTTGTTTGATTAGGCTCATGCATGTTGTATGCATTAGAAGCATTAAGGCTAGGTGCGGGCGATGAGGTTCGATCGCCGATCCGAGGGCTCGGGTAGCTCGGATCTAGCTCTAGGACAGAGGTATGGGTAGGAAGATTAGGGCGAGATGGTGTGATTATAATCTTGTGTTGATTGAGGTTACAACCTAGATATACTCTTGATTGATGATTTTTGAGGTATAGAGGTCGTGTTGGGGTTCCAGAACGGTGTGCTCTGTGGGCTTACGTACCATGCTGTGTCCTAACTCCGTTGTTATGTTTCCTCATACATGGTGGATGAGGACGTGGTAGGCGGCGAGGTAGCGGCGATACACTCGCACTGTGTCCTAGCCCGTTGTGCTCACCACCTTGTTTCGCCGATAGGGTTGTGACCCTTGGGAAAAGGGGCGGCGGTTGGTACAGGAGTTACCAACCCTGTGTCCGTACCCTGGAGTAGGCCGTGGGCGTAGAGAGAGTTCCTTTGACCCGTGATGAGAACCGACACTTTTGCAGTTCCCTTTCCTTGAGAGTGCCGTAGAGTAGAACCCTACTGGGCTTTATGCTCACCCTACCCGGGCTGCGTTTTGCAGGTGCAGGTGCCGTCCCTTCCACTTCAGTAGCCACATGCGGATCAGCTCTTGGAGGCGCTTCTACTTCGGGTGGACTTTGAGGTTGTTGGCAGATTGAGGGCATTCATTCAGTATTTTCTATTTTATTTGATGTAGTTAAATCTTGGAGACTTATGCATCTTATTTGAGGACAAATTGTATAACTTTTAATTTTGATATTAATGGCAATGATGTTTATCTAAATGTCTAAATTGGGTTGTAATAATGATATTAGTTGTGAATCTATTAATTATGCCCTCATGACTCTGTATTTGAATTTATCGTGAAGTTGAGAAATTGTACATGTTCCTTGTGTAAGAATTATAGACGAGACTCTGTCAAAATTTTCCGCGCCCATTGATGACTTAACAGGTTTTGGTTGCTCACTCCCCGATCTGGATGGGTTTTTTGGGTCGGGGTGTGACATTGGATATTCCTATCTCCTTCCGAGGTTTTGCCGGAGACGAGCTCAAGGGCGGCGAGATCGGGGGAAAAGAGAAAGAAGAAGTCGGCGTATGTTCTTATACAAACGCCTCAGTGCGGTTCGGATCGATCCGACCTCCACCTCGGATCGATCCAAACTCCATTGACGGCCACCTTTCCCTAGTGCGAGTCGGATCGATCCGAAGTGGAGTTCGGATCGATCCAACCTGCGCTGGGAAGGGAAATTGGGCCCGGTTCAAGCCCAATTTCGGATCTCTCGATCCCGGGGTCCACCTAACCATCCTATTCAAACACATACACCAAAACAAGGCCTGTGTGTGCATACGCGGGTGTGAAACAAACCAACAATGTACAATTTACCAAATTGCCCTTGCGGTCAACAACGAATCACAGGAATAGAGGAACGGGTCCTCACACTGCACATGCAAACGCAGCCCGAGTAGGAGTGAGTGATAAGCTCAGTAAGGTTATACTCTACGACACACAGAAGGGAGGAAAACAATAATATTGTCGTTTCTCCGCCTAAGTCTAAAGGATGCCACGGGTCCCAAAACCCTATCGATGTCCCTCGGGCTCCTGTCATGAAACCTCTCTCCTGAACATGTTACCAGGAGGCCAAGGAACAGTAACATGCATGATCACCCTTACCCAAGCAGGAACACCATGCCTTGGGGAACCATGTTGGGAATGCATCGACAACCATCCTTAACACTTGGCCTTGGAGAACCGACACGACCTCTAAACCTCAAACATTGATCAGAGTCAACTATCGCAAATCCTCAATCACATAAGATTCCATTAAACAATTACACCCTAATCCTGACTACCCAGCCACGGTCCTAAGGCTAGATCCGAGCTACCCGAGAGCCTCGGATCGGCGACTAAACCATCGCCCGCCTAACCTCATATGCCTCCAATGCAATCAAGATGCATGTAATGCTCAGGCACAGTTAACGAGATATAGACATGTAATAACATGACAATAATCATACAGAGCCAGGTATAGCCTGCAGCTAGCCAAAGGGGGTAAGCATAGCAAAGGCCTCAAATACAGATAATCTATGCTAACCAAACAAAGATTAGAGCAAAGCATTACACACAGATATACAATAGTCTTCAGTGCCCTCTTGCACCTGACAGACTAAGGTTCTACAGTTACCCCGCAAGTAACTGGCCACAGTTATACAATAGCCCTCGGCACTCGCCGGCAAAAGGTTAAGGTTCCACAATTCCTCATTAGTTAGCATTCATAGCTAGCTAATGGTTAGGCAATCAAATAAGCATTTAACTACATTCCAACACGTATTAAATGCAATCAAAACCATAGATTTGCCCAAAAAGGAAATTACTTGAATCGATCCTCAAACTCGATAGAAATCCTTTGAAAACTCTACAAAATCCACTTGTAAACTTCCCAATATGTTTAAAGATCAATCACAATTGAAAGCCATCCAAGAAAGGCCAGAAAAACATGTTCAAGGACCCACGGTCGATCCGACGGTCGACCGTGAGGGCACGGTCGATGTCACGGTCGATGCCACGGTCGACCGTGAGGCCAAAACGAGGAAAACCCCATGGGTGACGGTCGATCGGTACATCGACCGTGGGAAGCCCAAAACAAGACAGAGCTTCACGGACAATGCGACGGTCCATCCGACGGTCGACCGTGAGACGGGATGAAAAAGGGAGGAAGCCCACGGTCGATCGACGTATCAACCGTTGGAGATCAAAATCCCGACAGAGCCTGACGGTCGACCGTCAGGCCCAAAAAGAGCGTATCAACGCTTGACGGTCGATCCACCGATCGACCGTCGGGCTTTAGGCACAGTTCATCAGAACAGTGCCGGAAATCCAATTTCTTGGATTTCAAGGATCAAATCAAGTTGGAAGTTGATGAAACTTTGCAACCATGCATAAAAGATGATGGGGAATCCAATGGTGCGAAGAAATCACATTTTTTTTACGGTTAAATCTCCAATTTAGGTCAAAACGGCCGAAAACCGATAAACGGCGACAATACAAGATTCAGCCGATAAAATACGGAAATCGCGAGGTAGGATTACTTGAAATCATCCATAACACATATGCAACAAGTTACGCAACATTCTAATAAGTACTCCTACAGTGAAAATACAATAAACCTATCCTAAGATAACCCGATCACAAGATCGAGGTAGAAACACCTACTTGAACAAGCAGGGCAGCTCCTCCACGCTTCCCCCAACTCCGATCGGCGGAATCCGCTCCTCGAAAGCCGCGCCTCCAAGCCCTAGCTCAGCCGCAGGAGAGAGAGAGGAAGAAAGAGAATGACAGGAGAAGGAGAAAGAAAGAAAGAAAGAGAAAGGAGGAAGGCTTAAATAGAAAGCTGGAATCAATCACAGCCGTCCGATTCGATTTCTCCCGATCGAGCTCCGATCTTCCGATCGGACGCACCCTTAAGGTTCTAATCAAACACATATATCAATCAAAGGCCATGTGTGAAACGCGAGTGTGAAACTGACCACCAGGGAGCATATTTACCAAAATTCCATTGGGGTAAAAAACAGCGATGCGATCAACCGATCGCATCCCAAGGCCATCCGAGCCAAACCACAAACCAGACCCTCGACCTAACGCGGTCTGTGAGGACCCGTCCCTCTACTCCTGTGGCTCGTCGTGGACCACAAGGGCAATTTGGTAAATTGCACCTTGTTGGTTAGTTTCACACCCGTGAGCACACACATGCCTTGTTTTGGTGTATGTGTTTGAATATAATGGTTAGGTGGGCCCGGGATCGGGAGATCCCAGCTCGGGCGCGCAGAAGCTCGCTTATTGTTTCCTGTCTCCGCCGTTGGTTGTCAGTAGATGTAGGTTTCCCCCTCGTGTCCCGGTCCGGGATGGGTTTCCTGGGCCGGGGCGCGACACGGTCGGACCGGGTTGGAGGTACGGGTCCTCACAGAGAGAAAATGACAGGAGAGGAGAAAGAAAGAGAGAAAGGGACAAGCCTTATATAGAGATCAGGATCGATCTCAGCCGTCCGATTCGATCTTTCCCGATCGAGCTCCGATCTTCCGATCGAATGCGCCCTTAAGGTTTTAATCAAACACACACATCAATCCAAGGCCGTGTGTGAAACGCGGGTGTGAAACTGACCACCAGGGAGCATATTTACCAAAATGCCCCTGGGGTCGAAATTGCCATACGATCGCCCGATCGTACCCGACGCGGAAACAAATCAACAGGAAAACGACCCTCAACCCACGCGGTTGAGCCATGTCAGAGGGACGGGCCCTCACAGGCGGTGGATCCGAAGGGGGTGGCGGTGGTGCTTTGGAGGGGATGAAGACGCGAGCAATGGAGGTAGGTGGTTGGCAATTCTCGCCTGGGAACGGCCGGAGAAGGGTCACCGATCGACGAGACGACCAGATCTGGAACTGGATGGGGTTGGGAAGGCCAGAGGTGGAGTTCTCACTGGAGTGGGTTTGTCGGTGAAGAGCTCAGGAGATACCGGGGAACTAGGAGAGATGACGTCGTTGATGAAGGGTCAGTGCCGGACTCCGATGGGGGCTGGAACTCAGGGTCACGGTCTGGCGTAGGCGGGTTCCGATGGCGGATGACGAGATCGGGGACGGGTTCCGATGGAGGACTGGTGGAGGACGACGAACTTGATGACGGGTTCTGATGGAGGACGACAAGCTCGGGGACGGGTTCCGATGGAGGACAGATGGAGGATGACGAACTTGATGATGGGCTCCGATGGAGGACGACAAGCTCGAGGACGGGTTCCGATGGAGGACAATGAGCTCAAGGACGGGTTCCGATGGAGGACGACGAACTCGATATTGTTGCATGTCTGAGCTTAATTATATGTGCGTAAACATTGCATGCATTGATTGCACTAGAAGCATAAGGATATGGTGTGGGTGAATAGGGGTTTCGCCGATCCGAGGGCTCGGCCAGCTCGGATTTAGCTCTAGTATCATGGGTGGGTTAGCAAGGTTTAGGGCGTGATTGTATTATATTGAAATCTATGTATTGTCGAGATTACTGTCTAGTTGTTTGCAATTACTTTGATTGAGGTGTAGAGGTCGTCTTAGGTTCCAGTCTCAGTCTGGAGCGCTTGGTTTGTGAGGGACGATTGTTGACGATAGAGGTCTTTAGAGTGTGTGTCCTGAGGTAGGCGGTGGACGTAACATGAGTTTTCCCCTAAAGATGAGGTGGAACCTGGGACTTTCCCATTCCTTTTCTTTTCAGTGTAGCGTAGAGTAGAACCCTACTGACCTTTATTGGTCACTCCTATCCGGACTGCGTTTTGCAGGTGCAGGCGTCAGATCTTCTTCCGTAGCATCAGCTAGACAGGCTTTTGGTGGCGCGTCGACTTCAGGGGGTGCTTGAGAATCATGAGGGCACAGTTATACTTCTATGGATTTTGTTGTACAGTTATAATTTAAAGATTGTATTAAATGTATAATTTCCCTTTTTGAGGAATTTGATGTATCTATTGTATAATCGAGGAACAATTGTACCATTGAATCTTGCATCATGCAATAGTGAATTAATAGATTACAATTTTTCCCTTAGATTAATTGTGTTCAAATTAGCTGTGAAATTTACAATGTATCGCGTCAGATTGGAAGTAAATAGTAGCAGGTCTCCTCACATCCCGCCCCGGATGGGATTTCCGGGTCGGGGTGTGACACCCGATACCTTTGTTGTTGCCTCCCCTTTGTGTGTGACGTAGAGCAGAATCATATCGGGCATTGTTGCTTACCCTATCTGGGTTGCATTGGCTATGTAGGTACCGATGTAGTTCCTTCTTCATGCGGTCTTTTAGACGGTGGCACGACATTCTCGTGGAGATCGAGGATTTTAGAGATTCGAGAAGTTTCTTTCTAGAGCTTTAATTATGATTCTAAATCATGATGTTGATGAATAGAGAGAGAGGGAGAGCCATGTCAGGGGTATGTCCATACTAGCTCTATATAAAAGAGTACATTTCCGAACACACATGTAACAGCCTGCCCCGAAACAGTGTGATATCGTTCGTTTTGGGCCTGCTAATCCAGCAGCCACTAAAGCCAAACTCAGAGACAATCTACTATGACGTGGCATATGAGTTATCATGACTCATCTACTTTTACAAACGTTGTGTGGACACGTGACATGAATGTAAATGTAGAGGGGGGGGGGGCGGGGTGGGGGTTAGCGGGGGTGGACGATTACCCATGCCAGCTGATTGGGGCTCACCTAGTAACCTATGTCAATAGATCCAGCTCAACCCAAGAGAACTCAATCCAAGACAAGCAACCAACCAATTTATGCTCGAATGAATCAAATAAAACCGATTTGATCCAGCCCAAATGGTCGATCGAGCCCTCCCCTCTATCATTATTTATTCTAGTTTTACTTCCTCCCATTACTGGACGTGTTGCACGTGACCATAAGCCCTTCCTCAACCCTAGGTCTAGTTTCTCGTCCCTTCCCTCAAGAGACGTCTCGTCACCATCAGTCGCTCCCCGATCCTCCTTCCTTCCCGACGCTCCTCCCTCCCCTCTCTCCGACCACGACTCTCTCCCCCTCCCCTCCTTTCCGCCCTCTTTCGATCCTGGACGCTCCTCTCTCCCCTCTCGCCGGCCATCTCTCTCTCCGCCCTTCTCCGCCCTCTTTCGATGGACGATTAGACCTGCTGCGACGCATCCATCGTGACGGAGGTCCATCAGATCTCCTGCTGCTCGCCTGCGGAAGCTTCTTGTCTCCTCCCAATTAGAAATCTATCTCCATCTGTTTCTTGTTCGCTGCTCCCTCTGTTACCAAGTTTGGGACATGCTTAGCATAGAATTGTAACGTGTTTGCATGGATGAGCAAGATGTCATATTGGGTACTCTATTTTCCTCATGTGGTTGCTCCATCTCAACTACCTTATAGTTCTTTATAGTTTGTTCATAGCTAGTTCCATTGCTTTGTGTTAGTATTATGTATAATATGAGTAAGAAGTTTGTTTTCCTTCCTATACTTGAGCATCATCTAATTATGAATTAGGATCCTTAAACCCTTCCACCATCTCATACATTCACAAAGTGTCATGCTAGGCCGAAAATGACTTCATTTGAATTTGATAGATGATTGTATGTTTTTCTTGAAATTAGTAAAAGCTTCTTTTCTTTACTTTATTCTATTTCTCTTTAGATGGGTCTGGCTTCAAGTTTGCAGTTGTTCTGCTATGCTAATGAATAGATCTGCTGTTCTTCTTATGCAAACTTTGGTAGGACTGAACCTTTTGTCGGAGAACGACATATAGGTGATAAGAGGTCTGAACTTGTTTAGTACATGTTAGAACTTTACTAGTCAAAGCTTAGCAATGTGGATTTTATATCACCCTATTACACATAGATTCACAATTCTCATGAAAGTTCCGCATTTCTTATCCTCGCTTGTTAGCACGCAAACAACACAATTTGAATATTTCTCTTTAGATGGGTCTGGTTTCAAGTTTGCAGTTGTTCTGCAATGCTAATGAATAGATCTGCTGTTTTCTTATGCAAAGACTGAACCTTTTTGTTGGAGAACAACATTAGGTGATAAGAGGTGTGAACATGATTAGTACATGTTAGATCTTTGTGAGTCAAAGCTTAGCAATGTAGATTTTATGTCACCCTTTGTTTTTTTAGATGAACAACTTTATATGTTTTAGACCTTGGATGTTTCAAATTGGGCTGTTTGCATGCTAGCAAGCTAGGATAAGAAATGTGAAACTTTCATGAGAATTGTGAACCTATGTGTAATAGGGAATTTTCCTATTTCTCGATGTTTTAGATTTCATGACGTCCTTAGATTGCCTAAACACGCCACCAGTCATTATCAATGTTTAGTTGAGAGGTCTTTTGGAAATGTACCTTTTTATGCATGGATTGGCAAACTTACCTTTTGTCTGTCCTGTCTTTCATTCTAGACTATCAAAGTCATATTTTTGTCTTAACACGAAATGTTTCTCTTTATTGCTTTTACTTATTTACATGTTGTTCTTCTAGTGCTAGAAGTGTATGCATGCATGCTCGAGATTCTCCACAATTTCATCAGCTTGTTGTGTCTCTAGTGCATAACTTCTGACCTGATCATTTGCTTCTTGTAAAGTAAGTCTAATGGTTATGTGCGACTGCTGTAAGGGTTCTTTACACTCGTTCCTCTTTTGTTTGGATTGGATTGAATGTGATGTCTTCCTATGGTTTCTTGTCTAGCCGCATTTAATTGTTAGATAGACTATGGCTTCTTGGAAATTTTTGGATTTTTTTTTCATTGTGTGATCAATTACATGTCACCCAGTCAATTTTCAGCAGCAAGCATGAGATGCTTTACTTATGGCCTTGCATCTTTTCTAGTTTACGCTGGCTGAATTATGAGTATGAGCAACATAAAAGGGAAGTTTTTCATATGTAATCTCAAGGTTTCTTAATGATCTTCTAGGAACTGGAGTATTATGAATGCTAAGGTTCTGAGCCTTTCATGCTCCATCGACTCTGCCGTGGATTCTCCGTCCTGCAAGCCTTCCCAATCTTCCGAGTGATCCCTTCCGCCGATCACTTCCTCTCCTTATCCCCCACCGCAGCTGCTATGGTGGAGGGCAACTCCGCTGATCCCAAGGCGAAGCCTTCGCCTAAGTCTTCGAAGTCTGCCAAGGATGAGGACTACCTCAACGCCGTCATCGAAAAACGCATCCGCTTCTTTGAGTCCATCCAGGTTGAGCAGGCCGCCACCCATCAGGCCATCGGTGGAGATCCAATCAAGTAAGCCTCTTTGTTTTGCTCTTTGAATTTCTATGAAATCTCTAGTTTTCTTTGGGTAGTGGGAAGAAAAGAAAGAGGCTTGAGATGATGGGGCAAAATAGTTGTCCCGTAGTTTTTGGTGGCCTAAGCAAGAATTTGAGACAAGTTCAAGAAGACTATTTAAGTGGACAGCTTAATAGAAGTGAGTCGTGTTTTTCAGGAAGACCTCAGAGCGGAAAGGTTAATGGGGTTAGTACATTGATGCTTGGAAGGGTGATACTGAAGTTCGATTTGTAGAAGAACGTAGCTCTATTGGAAGAGAGCCTCACTTTTTATATTTCTCGTGGACAGCCTTTAAGGTAATCAAGAGTTAATGAAAATACAATACGAAAATGGATATAAATTCCCGCTGTTTCTTACTCCCTCGACACATAGAAAAGAAAGAGGGCTTTTCCTAGCCATTTCACCCAGTCTTTTTGGTTATAGGCTGGATGCAAATAGTGTTCACATACATGAATACCAAATACCTACCAGTCAGTCGGAACAACTACATACATAGAAATTGAAACTATAAAGTCTTTTCACAGTACTTACCAACAATCAACATGCCTTCTCCTGTATATGGCAATAGAGCTAGGTGGCATGACATGCAATTTTACAGTAGTGGCACACAATTTTCAAGATTCCGAGAAGTATATTATGAACAACATAAACTTTTGGGTAGAAGAGAGGGAAGGAAGGGAGAGAGGGAGGGTGGGAGAGAGGCGTTCTCAAGTTGTTTAACAACAAACTAGCCCTTGCTGTTCCAGTTGGACCCTTCTTGTCCTGGATCCTGGCCATCGTGTTGTCGATCATGCTCAATAATTCATACTTGAGGGTTGCCATCTTCCGCATTGTGGCTCCAAAAAGACTTGCATCTTAATAGTAGGTTTCAGAATTAGAGATTTGATGTGTAGGCTTGATTGGTGGGATTAGGGTTAGCGATTGGAGTGGCCATGGAGGGGTTGGTTAGGTGAACTTGAGGCCAGGTGTCTAGTGGGTGAAAATGGGGATTCTGTCCCGGTCAGCACATATTGGCATGGATTGGTATGTATTACGTCGATAAATTACTGGTATGTATCGTCCATAATAAGTGATACATATACCAGCACTGATATCTTGCCTATACATGTATCAGTTCAATAGAGCTTTGTGTCCTTGGCATGACACGTTCCACCGGCAAGCCCTAGGGTGAAGGTGCAGTTACCTAATTATTGTTTTCTTTGCCGTAGATGTCTGGTGAGATTGTGGAATCTGGACTACAGGAAATCAGGATCTCATCCAATTAAGGGATTATATTTGAAAACATGGGTGTCGTTGACAGCCATCCGAAACACAAGGCCTATACATGTATCAGTTCAATAGAGCTTTGTGTCCTTGGCATGACACGTTCCACCGGCAAGCCCTAGGGTGAAGGTGCAGTTACCTAATTATTGTTTTCTTTGCCGTAGATGTCTGGTGAGATTGTGGAATCTGGACTACAGGAAATCAGGATCTCATCCAATTAAGGGATTATATTTGAAAACATGGGTGTCGTTGACAGCCATCCGAAACACAAGGATGCGACGCGAAGCCTAACTCGGTATGTGTTGTGTCATGAGCTAAAAGATTCTTGGCAGCTGCCAAAATTATGGTCATGAGTTGTTCATCTCCCAAGGTTCTTTTGATATTTGTAGATTGTAGGGGATCATAGACAATTTTGATCTAGGAATGATGAAAAGATTTTCAAGTTATTAAAAAGGGTTATAACTTATTTTGGCTAGTGTTTGGGGTTATCATTTTGGCTTTGATAGATATGAGGGATAAATAATCAACTGCTAGAGTCGTCCTTAATGATTCATTCCGGACAGAAATACAATACTTTGCTATGGCCATTACATCATTTATTAGGGGGATTGCGATTGGTGATTAAGAGGAATGGATCTCTTGGCAGTTTTATGGGTTCAATTCTTGTACTAGGCATTTAGCATCATTATGAATCAGCTAATGGGCTTTCATGTTAAAATTGAAGAACTTGCATATATCACATTGGAGAATCCTTTTGGCAATTGTTTAAACTTGCATATATGCATTGATATGAGTCACTAAAATCACACGTGTTAGGTGAAATACTGCTATAAACTAGGGATATCAACGGGGCAGGGTGGGGCGGGTCCTTCCCTCGAGCCCGATCCTGCATCTTTTGTGACCTTTAGCAGGAGTATGTGAACGAAATCCGCGGAATGGAACCACCGAGTTCCATTCCAGACGGGTTCTATCCACGGTGTCCACTCAAATCGAGTGGATGCCACACTTCCAAAATTATGGAACACGTGGAACTGCATGATTCCATATTAGGAATCACATTTGTGCCAAACGTCAGGGGGAGTTGATGAAGCACACGATTCCATGCGTTCCGCATGTTCCATGCGCTCTGGTGGCCCGATTAAAGTATCAGCCCGACCCCGCCTAGCCCCTCTCCGCCCCAATAATGAGTGCACGCCAACCCTGACCCCGCTCCACATGTTGGAACCCCGCCCCACCCCACACAATTTTGACGAACAAATCAAAGTCTTTGTCGCCAATAAAACCATAAATAGATATTATTTTAAATAACAATCCAAACAAAAGCCATCTCAAAACTTAAATACTGTGAACCTCAAGATAGTGTTAAACTTACTACATCACTTTTTGTGTGTTGTTTGATAGGATAACATTGCCTGATGGCACAATCAAGGAAGGAAAAAAGTGGATATCATCTCCCATGGACATTGCTAAGGATATATCAAGTGGTTTGGCTGCTGCTTCTTTGATTGCTCAGGCAAGTACTTCCCTCATCTTTAGAAAGCATTTTTATAACTAAGCTGGCGTTTCCTCCATTCTTTTGGCTTGGTTTTGATTGGATGGTTGGAGGTGTAATGCGCTTTCTGTTGTTGTTGTGAAGTTTGGAATAAGAGTTACTTAGCTGTATGATTACAGTTTAATTCCTTTGCTTTCTTTAAACTAATTATAGCATTCTGTTACTAAGAGTTCAAATTTTTTTCTTAACATTCTCTTTACTGTCCATGCTATTAAGGTAAATGGAGTTCTCTGGGACATGTCTAGACCATTGGAGGGAGATTGTGAACTGAAGTTGTTTAAGTTTGATAGTAATGAGGGGCGTGATACCTTTTGGCATTCAAGTGCTCACATCCTTGGACAGGTGCGATGTTGTTGGGTTTTTGCTCGGCGAGCTTAGATGTTGTCATGATGTTTGAAATGGTTTGTTGACCCTAGCGTTGTAGCCATTGCTGGTGCTGTTAAAAGCAATGTACTTTTAGGTCCTTGTTTTTCTTTTGACACAGTTTTTGATTTTGAAAAATTGTGTTTATAGTGACTGAATATCATCTGTTTTGTTGTTATTGCAGTCTCTCGAGATGGAGTATGGGTGCAAGCTTTGTATTGGTCCATGTACGACTCGAGGGGAGGTAACAATATTCATGTTCCACCTTTGTGCCTTTTTGTTGTCAATAATTAGTTGCTAAAAACTACTTTTACATGCCGGCGTGAGGCATGTTTAATCAAATTTGCCCTTTTACCTTTCTGACTGATGCGTGGACATTTATATGTTAGTCTGTCCCCTATTAAATGGGATATAGTTTTTTGATAGTAGAATATTTTTACTTGCATCATATCCCTTAAATGCCATCTTCTATGAAGGCTGTGTTTGGATTACTTGCTATCGGGCTTGAATACTTATCTTATCATTAGCTCTGTAGTTGTTACTCCTTGCTGTGTGTTTTATATGTCCATTTTATGTTCTGCATGATTTTTATATGCTGAGTTGTACTGTAATTGATGATGTCTTACAGGGTTTTTACTACGATGCTTTCTATGCTGACCTGACCTTGAATGAGGAGCATTTTCAACAAATTCAATCTCAGGCAAATAAAGCTGTTGCGGTATGAAGCATTTAACCTTTTCAATGTGGTGACTAATAGTGATGCATGTACCAAAGATGTGCCTTGCATGTACCAAAATTTTCCTGCTATTTGATGGTGATGCAATCATGAGTAAATCATTTTGTGCTTAATGTATTGTGAGTTGAGAGTGTTGGAAAGGTGTAATTGGTAGACTTGCCTTGAACAGCCCTAATTGCCAGGATTATGCTAAAAAACATTCAGATTGGTCACACTAAATGCATGTTATGGTGATATGGTTTTACAAATACCTGGTGCAGGAAAAACAACCATTTGAGCGAATTGAAGTGTCGAGGAAACAAGCTCTTGAAATGTTTGAAGAAAATAAGTTCAAGGCAAGTTAACTTTAATTTTCCTGTCTTTATGGACTGCGATGTTCATGCACTTTACTATTAGACATAGGTGTTGATGATTGCATTGTATGCCAGCATGAAGTATGGAAAATCTGGGGTACTGTTATCAATTTTTTGTATTTTAAGTTATCATCTTTTCTGATATTTTTCCTCAACAAAGTTTTGTTGTTTGCATATTTACCATTGGTGATATGAGTTGTACTATGATTCCCATATGTCCGCAGATCGAGATCATTAGTGAATTGCCCGAGGACAAGACCATCACAGTCTATAGGTGCGGTCCTTTAGTAGATCTTTGTCGTGGACCACATATCCCTAATACGTCTTTTGTTAAAGCTTTTGCTTGTCTAAAGGTGATGATTTATGGCTTTATGTTGTGATTTTTATAAAGAGTCTATTCAGATTTGTTGCCAGACTAAGTCTCATTTTCAGGCATCATCATCCTATTGGCGGGGAAGAGCAGACCGGGAAAGTCTTCAGAGGGTGTATGGAATATCATTTCCAGACTCAAAACGTCTCAAGGTAGTACTCCTTACTCTGGGTTTTCCAAACCACGCTTAAGATTGTTTATCTATTGGATCTCTTTCTTTTTGGTCCGTAGAGTTGAAGTTTATGCTTTTCCTTTCAAAAGAAAAATAGTGCAATTTAGCAACTATGCATTCTTTTTCTGCAGCAAATAGGCATCAATTTCCTAATTTTAGTGATTGACAGTTTGGAGAGCTCCAATACTGGGCCGTGTGGGACATATTAGGGTTTTCATAAAACCTTGAGATCGATCAAAATTACCTGACCAAGATAAAATCAAATAGCATTAAAGCAGCAAGCCCTTCTCTTATATGCGTCTAGCTTTATGGTTCCTGACTAGGAGTTAACAAAGTTTAAAAATGCTCAATTAGCTTTTGGAATGCAGTCAGTCATGTCAAACGGCATAGTGATGATGGCCAAAACAACTTTAGAATGCATGTAAGCAGAATTTTAGTCCGTAGAAATTGCTTTTGGTTATCTAGTTTGACGTGGTCTTGACGTGGTGTTTTTGGAGAAACTATCTGAGACAGTGGATATGTGCAATGAGTTTCACAATGAAAGATATTAGTGAGAGGCACAAAAAAATTTCTAATATTGCTTTGGCGGTATGAACCACCAAGTAGGTTAGGTTACTGTTTTATGTGTGTTTTGGTAGTAAGTGGCAGCCACTCATAGCGTGATTAAGAAACATCCTTTAACAAGATATCTAGGGATGTTTTAGGAGAATCTAAAGGTTTAGAGATATCATGGAATTAGGAGGTTCTAAAAGTGATGCAAAAAGAAGTGAAAAGAATGCAAAGGAAAGCTATGGTTAGAGGCTTATGACTATGGGCCTGTTTGGCCAAGGGGTGGATCCGGAATCCGCCCCGCGGATTCCAAAAATGGCGGGCAGATCCCATTTTCTGGGATCCGACTGGGATCCGACGCCGATCCAAACGGGATCCGCGCATCCCCCCATCCCTTGGATCCCAGCGGATCCAAGGCTGCCAAACAGGCCCTATGTTCATGGTAGATTAGGGATGAAGGAAAGGGAGAATGAGATTTTGTAAGGGCTTATCAAGTTATAAGTGTCAAGAATGATGGCAATATGGTCCTATTTGAAGAGGGGAATATTAAGGATGACAAATTATTTGCGGAAGTTACTAAATGAGAGTGTGTTTACAACTTGATATAATTTTGGAGTTGGCATGTTTACAAGCACGACACATGGACATGATGGCCGAAATTAAAGAGGCATTAGAAAGGATGAAGAAGCTTTACGCAATTATAGATTCATCAAATATACATGTTGAGCTTTAGAAAGTAATGGGGGATTATAAGCGGTCTTGTTAGTAGTCATCTTATGTTTTTGAATGAGGCAAGTTGGGTTCTGTAGAATTGGTAAAATGTCTAAGCTGTGCCAAGATCTGTGTCCATTTTGTATGTTTGATTCAATTCCGAGTGTATTTCAATCTAATATTATAACCGTTAAGCCTAAACCCTGCTCGATGTGAGTTTTTAGTTGATTTTAGTGAACTTGAAGTAATTACAGTACAGTGTAGCTACTTAATGAGCCATGTTTATCTTTCACTTAAGCCTAAACTAAAGCTATGTATATATGAGTTTATTTTTTTTGGTGTGACTGTTGGCGCGGAACAAGCTTTGTTAGGAAGAGATATGAACCAATATAAGAAAGGTGTGTATTCTTATATATCCCAACCCACTCTCTCTACTTGATTGTCTTGGATCTTTTACCCAAGGATTATCGTGCTGGTGGCATGTCATGCCAGATTCTAACCAGCATGGACTGACAGAGTTGTAGGGTCTATTTGGTTGCCTGTATTAGGGTGCATTAGAGCGCTCGTTGTAGGCAATTTTTTGTTGCGGGTTGCAAAAAGTAGAGAGGAGATAGCTTGCTGCAGCATGACGACATATGGCGAATTCGGCATTGGGTGGTGATGCGTGCAACCAAACAACCCTTTAATGGTCCGACATGTGCATTCGGCACATTGGGGCATGTATAATTGGTGTTTTTCTCTTTTGGTGGATTAAGAATGTTTAGACCAATGTGCCGGTTGGCACGGATCAGCATAGCCGGCAAATTTCTTGCCGGTGGGTTATTGGCATTGATTTGGTGGTCGGCGCTGGCATATGGATTTGTGCTTTGTGCCGGCCGGCATGGACCAACATAGCTCGGCATGTGCCAGCAAGGAATTTTAATGACCGGACACGGTTTTAAAATGTTATTATCTCATAGAAATAATTTTTCCTATTTGATTCTTAATATTAATTGTTTTTTATTTTAATTGCCCAAACAACTGTTAATGCAACCCAGGGTTAAAACACCCAATATATAAGTCCTAAATGGGCAACTGCCAATATCTAACGAGTAAAACTCCATGCCAATTCGTGCCGACCTGTGTGCAGAGCTGGTCAAGGATCGGCAAAACACCTGCCATCGGCACGACAATGCTTGTTTGGACAATCAAAATTGAAAATATTTGATTTTAAGCATCTAACAAAATAGTAATATTTGAAAACTCCGTCCTGAACGATTTAAACTCCATGCCAATCCATGCCATCTAGAACGTGCTGTTGCCAGTCGGCATCAAAGTACAAATACATGTTTCTGTGCCGACCATAGTGTCAATGTCGGTAACCCACTCACATGACATTTGCTGGCCCATGCCGGCTGTCATGGTAAACCTTGCTTTCACAAATGGCACTCGTGAACCCATGATGTCTATTTTGTTTTCAGCATAACATACTTTTTATGACTCCCTTTGTAGAAGTATTCGTACTTAAGTGAAAGAACTGAATTAACTACCAAGAAAACTAATTTTCTCAATGAAAATCAGACATTAGTATTCTGTGCTCCCTAATTTTCTCAATAAGTATTAAATGAGTGATTAGGATTTTAGTTTTCCTGGCAAAGATTCTGTGTGTCTATGTGTACAAGTAGTGTAATGTAATTCAGCCTTTTCCTTCACATGACAGATTTATTAGGATTTTTTTTATCTCATGTCTGTTATTTTTCCCTTTTGCAGGAATATCTAACCCTTCTAGAGGAAGCAAAGAAACGTGACCACAGATTATTGGGACAAAATCAAGAGCTTTTCTTTTTCCACCCTCTCAGGTTGTTGTTACCACAGGACTTTGCTTATTTGCAGTAGTTTAGCCTAGTAATAACCATGGTTAGAGGTTTTGGTTTTGGTCCCCGTTCTATACTCTTCGTGAGTTACTTTGTTTTATGCTGTTTCAGGTTTGGTATTAATTTGGTTTTAGGGAATCATCATAGATTTAAAAAATAATTAAAATAAGCTGCAATCCAACCGAATTGAAATAGAATGTTCCTTCTGCTGTTTGCATTGCTTAGACATGCAGATGTCTTATTGTATATATGCAGATGTCATGGAATACTAAGAATAACATACATCCATAAACTCATGCTCTAGGATTCACATTGTGATCGTGGACACTAAGACATGCCTAATCTCATGCTCTACATCCACGTTAGGGTCATGAATGTGCTAGTAGTTCTTGTGCTGCTTTCATGTATGTATTTCTTCTCTATGTCAACTGGCCACATGCAACATTCATGTCCCCCTAGATGACCAAATTTTTAATGGGCTTCAAAGCCAATTGTTCATATGTATTTGCTTAACCGTTCTCATGATTGCCATTCATTAGGACTATTGCTACTAAAAGCTGGTTGAAGAAAACAATTAGCAGGCATTAGCATTACTACTAAATAGGTTTTTCAAAGAAGTCCTCTTCACGTAAGCCAAATATTTCCAATCTTGCTGGTCTTTTTCAGAAGCAAAGAGTTCATAGATTGTAACAAATCACATTCTTTGATCATAAAAAAGACAGATAAGTCCATTTGGCTACTTATGGAAGGATCTAGTTAGATTTGAAGGAAATCGGAGGACTAGGGCATTAGGATTGAATTAGGACGAGAATATTAGCTCACATTATTGGTGCATATGCTAAATACAGGAGAAGAGGATCTTGTGTTAACTATGGAAGAATACGCGTCATAGTATTTGACACATGTCACAGAGTAAAAGATGAGGTCTCATAGCACATGCCATGTATCAAGAAGTAAAAGACGAGGTGTCCTATGTGCCACATGTCTAGAGAAAAGGATGATGTGGAACACTTAGAAGTGAGAGGTGTCAAAACTATTGACATCTATCATAGCTATTAATGTGAATGTCTATACTAAGAGATGTTTATATAAGAGGCAAAATGAAGAGTGATGGATGATTACGATAAGTAATTAAGAGGAGGGCAGGTCTAGCTTGTGCAGGAATCCTTTTGTTGTTAGGAGAGACAAAGAAAGGGGAAATCAAGAAAGAAGCATGGAGTTGCAAAACAATCCACAATTGTCCAAATATTATTTATATATTTGTTTGACAAAATCATACAGGAATTCCAATTGCCATCGCCGCAATGGATATATCAAGAAAAACCCTAGGATAGGCTTAAAGTTGAGATTGAAATTATACTACGATGATAGAATGTCTTCAACACAATTTCCAAAATAGTCATTACATATGGAACTGCATCTCTTGCTTCTTTATCTGGCTTCTCTTTTTCATTGATGTTGTTACATCAGTTTTTTTCGTCGTTTGTAAGTTCAATTCCTACTTTAAGCTTATCACAGGGTTTTTATTGATAGATCAATTGTGGCAATGACTATAAGAATTCCTTAATGATTTTGTCCAATAAATATCTGGATGATATTTGGACAGCCCTGGTTCGTTTCGCTGCTCCATGCTCCTTTCTCGGTTTGCCCCTATTCTTCTTCGTCTTTCCTGACAAACAAAGGATTCCTTCACAAGTTAGATCTTCCCTATTGTAATTCTTTCTTGTAATCAGCTATCATTGTTCTTTTGCCTCTTGTATAATATTTCGTACTATTGACACCTCACACTAATAACTTTGACATGTGTCACTAGTATTGACATCTAATTCGAAGTGTTTCACATCATCCTTTTCTTCTGAAATGTGGCAATGACACCTCGTACTTTTTGACACATGACACATGCTATGACACCTCATCCTTCACTCTTTGATACGTGGCACATGCAATGACAACTCAGCTTTTACTCCTTGAGATGTGGCAGATGCTATGATGCCTCATTCTTTTGTTGTTGACATCACATTCTCTCCTCTTGTATTCAGAATACTCACCAATAATTTGAGCTAATATTCACTTCTTAGTTCAATCTTAATGCCTAGCATGGATTTCCATACCGGCCGGTACAGTGCGTACCGGCCGGTTTTTATCGTCCCGATGGATTATCGGGACGGTTTTCTCCCCGGTGCCGGACTGGGGGTAAACCGGTGGTGTACCGGCCAGAACAGTAGAATTCCGGCCGATACACCACGGTTTGTACCCGTTCCGGCCGGTATGAACCGGGAAAAAAAAAAAAAGAGAGAAGAAGAGGAGCCCTCGCAGGAGAAGATGGGGGAGGAGAGGAGGGAAGGAGGAGAGGAGGGAAGAAGGAGAACATGGCCATGACCGTCGCCGGAGAGAGCCGGAGCTATCTCGATCGTCGGAGGGAGATTGAAGGAGGCTGCGGCGGCTGTTGAGGACGGAGATCGAAGAAGGCCGGCGGCAGCTAGGGTTAGTAAAGGTAAAGATAAGTTATAAGAAGTATATATAAGCCGAAACCCGTTAAACCGAAACCTGTTAAACTAACTATATAAACGTAATAAAACTCTATCCATCTACGCCCTTTCTCTTCTCTCGCTGATTCGCCTCCGACAACGACGCGTCGGATCTCCTCCTCTCCTCCTTCCTCCCATTCTTCCCCTTCTCCTCCTCCTCTTCTTCTCCTCTCCTCCTCCCCTCTTCTCCTCTTCTCCTCTTCTCCTCTCCTCTCTTTCTTCACTCTTCGGCGGCATACCGGCCGGTATCTCGCCGTACCGGCGGTACATACCGTCCCGGCAGGTTGCCGGAACGGCGCGAACCACCGGGACGGCAATCCATGATGCCTAGTACTCTAATTTTCTTCGAACTCTATTTGGATCCTTTTGCATGCAACCAATTTTATAACCAAAGAATGCGAGTTGTTACAGTTTATATTTTATAAGATTATGTTTTATTGGTTTATTATTACAATTGAGGTAGAAAAAGAAAAGGGAGAAGCGAAGAACTCAAAAGGCTGCAATCGCTCATAGCTGTGCCACTAGTGAGTTGATGGTGGCCACATCTGCAGTAGGCATTGGCTCCAGCCATAGTTCACAGTAGCCACAGATGCTGCTGGGATTAAAACCGAAAATAAATTTTGAATTATGGGCTAAATAGATGGAAACGTAAAACCATGTTGTTGAATTTAACTTGTTTTTACATTGCAGCCCTGGGAGTTGTTTCTTCCTCCCACATGGGACTAGAATCTACAAGAAGTTGATGGAGTTCATACAATCACAATATTGGCTTAGAGGATACCAAGAGGTTAATCACATACTTCTACTATGGCAATAAGTTTCTTAGATTTGTGATTGTGACACCTTATGTGGATGCTAAATTATGATTGACTTGTGATTTGCCAGGTCATCACACCAAATATTTATAACATGCAACTATGGGAAACCTCAGGGCATGCTGCAAATTACAAGGAGAACATGTTTCTCTTTCAGGCAATGCTTACTGTTTTGGATCTTTCCAGCACTTGTCTATAATAAGGATAGCTGATAATGGAATTGATACTGTCTATTTTTTATATTATATTGTCTGTTATTTACCATAAATTATCATGTTATATACAGATAGAGAATCAGGAATTTGGACTTAAGCCAATGAACTGTCCTGGGCATTGTTTGATGTTTCAGAACAGGGTCCGGTCATATAGAGGTTAGTGTTCCCTTTTTGTTTGATTGACCGAAGGCGAGGTAATCCTCCTCTTCTTGAACTTTGGTTGGAATGTACCATTTTAACCCATTTATATCTGCACCCTATTTTTTTCATGAAGCTAATAATATTACCGCTTGCTCTATGATTCCATTATTTATATCGATCTCCTAAGCTCCTTTGCCACCTACAGCATTATGTGTTTCTTTCTTGCCAGCTTATAATGGCCTGCAAAATGAATGTTTTGTTTAGGACACTGGAGCTCATGGTTTTTTTTGCTGGTCGGCACGGACTGATACTTATCGTGCGAGTAGGTTATTAGCACAATAGGCTTAGTGTCGACATGCCCACTACTGACTGGCATAGGCCGTGCCCACACTGGCAATGCTAGTGACTGGCACGGTAATCCATGCTGGAGCTAATAGGGTTTTAGCTTGGATAGTCATGCTGGTTTCAGTGCGAAACCAAAATAATTCGGTGATGCTATAAAGTTTTTTAACTCTAGTTGGTGTACTTATGTGCTATGAAGCACATACACGGACACGCGACACGGACACGTTGACACACTGATTTTCGTAAAATGTAGGACACGACATGGCAAGGACACGTAGGCAAAAAAACTTTTTTGTTTGTCATATGTACAATAATACTTTATTGAAAGATATATGATTAAATAGTGTACAAAAATTATATATTTTTTAGCTTAAACATTGATGCTACTGTCCATCAATGCACCAAGTTGGCATTAACTTGCTGGACCTTAATATTTTAAATTTAGGCCTTTAGATTGCGAAAGAAGGGAAAAGAAGGAGCCACTTTTAAACCCGATATTGTGTCTAAACTCCACCCAACAAAGAGACCGACGTGGTTGAGTTGTGCGTCCATAGTTTGTATGTCACGTGACAAAGCTAAAAACAAGGACACGCTTGGAAAGTGTCGGACACTCACGTGTCTGACGAGTGTCCAACGAGTGTCTTGTCCGACATGCTCCACTGCTAGAAGTGTCGGTGCTTCATAGCTTATGTGACACTTTAAGCTGTCTGTATTGCTCTTAGTATTGAGAATATTGTCCTTTTGTCTGCTATTCTGGTTGTTTTGTTCTCTGAGGTTTGGCATTTTATTAGACTGTGGACTGTGATGCCTGGCAAGGTTTTAGATTTTCTACTCCTAATAACTTTGCACTGCAGATGTGGTGCATGCTGGCAATGATGCAATCATGGTGGTTCTGTGTTCTGTTTAATGCCCTTTCTTTTTGGCATGATCTAGATTGCCAAACTTATCATGTCCTAGTTCATTTACATTATCGCCTATAAGTTCTCCAGTAATTGGTAGGTTGTAAGATAAATGCATATGCCTGTGTCAAGCTGCCTCCTCATCCTTTTCCTATGGGTTCCAACTCGTCAATCCTATGGTATCTAAGGATTGATTGGTGTCACAGTACTCATTTAATTTCTCTCCCGTTCTCTTATTCAAGCTACTTTGGGCTCGAATCTGATGCTAGTTCTGAATACACTGTCTCTGCTAGTCATATGCCTCCTTCCTCTCCTTGTGGGGAGCCTTATTACTTCTTAGAGCTCTATAATAGGTTTGAGAGTAAATGCTAATATTTGATATATCAAGTCGGATTGTTGGTCATTTAGTTAATTCTGGCTGGTGATTACCTCAAATTAAGAACGGTTTAACTTTATTGACTGACAGAATATCAGAGAAAGTTCTAGTACTTGGTCTCAATTGTTACTCGACATTCAGATTTACATTTTGTCTATTCTATGAGTCTCTTGTCTGAAATGCTGTTTGAGTTCTAAGATTGGTGTTATCTTCTAGATGAAACCTTAAGATTAGAAGTAATTTTGCAGAATTGCCACTTCGCGTGGCAGATTTTGGAGTTTTGCATAGGAATGAGCTCAGTGGTGCACTTACTGGTTTAACACGCGTCAGAAGGTTTCAGCAGGTATTCAGTCATCTATGAGCAAGAGAAGCCACCCTTCTCTCTCTGTGTGTGAAAATCTTTTACGGATGAATCAAATTTCAGTTTAAGTTTGGCATACTGATTTATGTTTGCCAAAACATGCATCCGTTCATCAATTAGTTTTAAAACACGTGTCATATTTTCTTGCAGGATGATGCTCATATCTTTTGCAGGGAGAGCCAGGTTAGTTATATTTTGTTAAAGAACTTGTTTGTGCATTAACTGGCAAGCCACCTTAAGAGGCCAAAATGGCTTGTGCTAGATTTATCCTATTGATCCAGTCCGTAATTTCTAAAAGTTGGATTTGGCCCAATGCTCATAACTAAGGGTCCATAAATAATGATTTGTAAACTTTCATAATTGTTGTAAATTAACTGTCGAAGAACCTTTTGAATCAAATAACTTAAGAAAAGAAATTTGTGGCCTTTGATTGCCTAAACAAATAGCTTTAACAATTTAGTCGCTTGGTCATTTGAAATATATAATATTTTCACTTTTAGTTCTTATCCGCCTCGTTTTGATCCCTATGTCAACTTCTAAGTGAGTGTTGTGTCATGGCTTGCTTGAAAGTGACCATAGCAATTAGGAATAAAGTGATGAGATCCAATAGGAAGATTTTTTGGAGTTAGTTTTTTGATGTCTTTCATTCTCTATTGCCCCTCCTCGTCTAATAATGGTGAGGTGTATCTCACTTTTTTCAGCACAGGTTTTATTGGTATATTACAATGGTATTCTCCCTCTAATATAAAAAAATCCACCTTGCTGCATGCCTAGGAAAAATTTCCTGAGTTTTTCAAATTGTTTCTTCTTGATGTTTGATATTAAATAAAGGTCGTTTCTGAATCCAATCTGCCTTGGTGGATGCCTAGGCATCCACCTTTCTAGGATCTATGCGGTTCGACTAATTCAGCTAATCACTTTTACATTGTCAAGACTTTTAGAGAGAATGAAATAGAACACTAATCACTTGTATCTTTAAGTTAACTTTGGGGAGTCCTACAATTAAGACAGTCTTTGGACAGGTGGAGCCAAGACTTGGCATGGATCTCGTGCCAATGGCACGAAGCCCTTGTGAACTATTGGATTGTATTGGCACAAGGTATGTGCCAATTCATGTACCGTGCCGGGACGATATGTGCTGGTCTGTCCCACCTGCATGAAAATCATTGATTTTACCTGTTTCACTTGAACACATTTGCGCTATGAAGGCTTAAGCCACTTTTAAGCTCTGTTAACTCGTTGCAAGTTAGAGTCAAGCACATAGGAATGACGGTAAACCCGTGGTGCAACCCAGTGTTAGACACCTAGCCATTTCTTTAGTAGTCAGTTATGGACCTGGCCCTTCTTAAGGGGTTGCACCCACATCAAGGATGTATTTGACTTATAAAATTGCTTCTTTGTATGACTCCTGAAGCAAAATATGTATTCTATGGAAAGTTGGTGCCTGGCTATGTTTGAGAGATGCCTTTTGCCCAAAAGCAGAAGGTGGAAAGCTACAATAAAAAAAAGCAAGCAATAGTAGCTTTTTGGCCTCTGCTAATCTGAGCTTTGCAAGGATGAATATCTATATACATGGTTTGATCAAGATGAACTCATAGCCATAGGTCCTCATGAAGATATTGGTCTGCTTATGCTTGATGGTATCTAGATCAAATCCAGACTAATGTTGTTACTGGCCCAGACTTAGGTTAGATAGAATATAGCCAAATGCGCTAATTGGATGATTTGGTTGTCTGAAGAAAGTAGATTTGGGTTTATTATTCTGGTAAACCTAGCCTATGAAATTCAAATGTCAAGATCCAAAGTGAACCCTTTTTTGACGGGTAATTGCTGATTTAGCATGTGAAGCCTTTGTTGATTTGGATGTTGATTCCAAAGTTGATATCCTATTGGTAAATTCATCCAAAACCTAAACCTTATCGACATCCGATAACCTGACCATAATCAGGTCTTACCATGGTTTTAGGTGCTCATTCCGTGTCTTAAACCTTGTTGAACTTGTAGCTAATCTGAATCTGACTATTCTCAGCTATCTTTAATTCCTTTGTGAAAAACAATTGAATAAAATAAAGGTAATCACACTTCTCTCCCTTTTTTCCCTGACCCCACCTTGTAGTCAGGAATAACTTTTCTGCAACATATCCAAGCGATCCTCTGTGTTGGTCTTCATGCAAAGTGCTTCTTAAGAGCCGCCTTTTCAGAAAAACAGGAGCAGTGCTAGACAGTGCCTAAGAGAAACCTTGCAGACGGAGGAATCTAGTTGTCAAGAAATGTTTCAAATACATAGATTCTGAGCTTCTCGAGATTTCTTTCTACCTGGTGGGGAAAGTTATTTACATTGTTACCCTTGGCAATTTGCTTACCCGACCAATGCATTCGTTAGTTTTAAAGACTCAACTCTTCATCACAGGTCTTGTTTGGTGGAATTTGTGAGTCAGAGTTTGACTCCTTAGTTCAACCCTTCTTGCTTTACTCCCAATTTCTGCTATTAAGAAAAACAGTGTGTATCTAGACTTGCATGATATTTGTTTGACATACTTATAGAAGTATGCTACTTGTGTACTTGTATAAGTTTCTAACATGTTCTTGGCTTGTTCTTGGTCCGATATCAAATCCATAAATAAAGGTTGGTTGTCACTCTTTGTAATTCTTATCAACAACTAATGCTATGTGCTGTCCTCAAATGTGTCATGATTCCCCTCACCATTGTAAATGACTAAGAATTTGAAATTACTTACGTCAAGGACATACTGTCACCATAATGAGTGAGTTGTTATTAGTTTGTAGTTTGTACTTCTAGTCGCAAATGCAACTAAAAAGTCTACTCCCTATTCAACGTCTACCTTCTATGTTCTTTATAGGTCCATTTCATAAAATTTCTGCCTATTTATTTTTCTATGCTACACTTGCACCTTAAATTTCTCTACATCATGTAGATCTAGCTTCTACATTAAGGTGTTTCACTTCATATTGTTTATATGATGCTGTTTTAGTGTGTACCATTTTGAAACGTTTTTATCTATGTAGCTTGTGCACGTCAGTTACTCGACGTATTCCAATGTAGTTTTGGTGAATTCCAATCTATTTCTAATTTTTTTTGGCTGTTTGCTTGTAGATCAAAGAAGAGGTTAAGAATGTCCTGGAATTTATTAGCTACACATACAAAATATTTGGGTTCACCTTTAATTTGGAGTTGTCCACGGTATTTTTCTTTCTTATCCTTCTTTTCTCATGCTGCTATGTTCTCTCTCCCTCTTTATTTTCTTCTTTCTCGTGATGTGACATGGGTTATCCACCTTCTCTGGCTGAGATTATGGCCAGCAAGTACGGGTTGGATTTGTAGCTGTGGGTGAGGGCTACGGCCTGCTGCCATGCAAACTGCAAAGTATTTGTATAAACTAATGAGGGATAGCAATACTCAGTTAATCGCAATGATGGGAATAGTATATTTTAAGTGCTACTTTTCTTGCAAGTGAGTGTATGAAGTTGTTGACTTATATGTATGTTATATATAGTGTCAAATTATGGTTTTCATATGCTGTACAGAGTATAGACATGTGCATCTATCCTTGTTATATTAATTTGTGTAGTATGTAGGATCTTGCGATCCGATGATCTGATCTTGTTAACCCTCCACCAATCCTATTCAAAAAACGATCTTCACAACCTTGGTCTTTACTTCTATGTCATAATTTATACACTTGAAATTCCTCTCTGTCCAAATGCAAGCATTGTGCAATAAACCAACTGGTCATAGCATGATTGCGATTGGAGGCCTTATAACTCTATGTCTTGTATTCACATCATGACTTGATTGATACTCGTTGCAAGATATATTAATGGCCATTAACGATTTGGATCCACGATTTCAATAACCTCCTATGTGCTTTGGGAGTTTCATTACGGATTATAAGATCCTATCTATGGCACTTAACATTACTCATCCAGTTGTGTGTATTGTACTGACAAAATATGTCCTTTGTCTTGATTGAACGAATTTTCCATTGATGTATGACTTGCATAGATGTAGGATGTTCTGTAAGTTTGCTCCGCAGCTTTATTCCTATGGATCTTTGTGGGACATATTTGTGGCACACCTGAGGATGCAGTAATCTTACTTTCCATTTAGAGTGATACCAGCAGTTGTCTAAGTCATGAGTGTTCTTACTTTCTATCTAACAATTTGGATTTGTCCAGCTGAAATTCATCTTAATCTCATCGTTTTACTCTCAGTATATCTGCATTGTATTGTTGGATTTGTTTTCATTTCCATTTTTGCCTTTAGAATTCTCGAAAAGTCTTTCAGCAATTGTAGCTCTTCACTTTGAAGTGTCTGCTTATTGTTTCTAGAGCTCAGCGCTTCAAAGTTTTTTTTAGGATGAGTTAGATAGTAGCTTTTCATCTTTTTCTGTTGGGCTGATTCCTCTTTTTGGCATTGAAGCGGCCTGAGAAGTACCTAGGGGACATAGAGACATGGGATAAAGCTGAGGCTGCTCTTAAGGATGCTCTTGATGAATTTGGCAGACCATGGGAGGTACTTGCATTTGTTTTCTTTCGTTCTTAATCAAACAAATGGCCCTGTTTCTGCAATTCATACTTATTCAAAAGATGTTCTTTCTTTGCGGTTTTACATTTTCGTATGGAAGGGCGTCTATCCTCTCTCATCATATAAATGCTAATATATCATGCATCTTTTGTGTTAAGTTTGCAGATCAGTTGTAAGCATTCTTTCTCAATCATATTCAGTGACGGCTAGATCTATGTTAAAAAATTCCTAATTATTCTTAGTGTTCATATTTTATTGTACTGAAGTTGTAAACTTTACTAATGGCTTAAATGCATTTTAACATAATTGTATGAGTAAATCATGAAGACATGAGAATCCGCTCCCGATTTCTGAACTAATTGTTCAACCATATTTATCCTTTATTCTCTATTCTTGCTCTTTCATCCCTTGCTAATTTGGTTTGGCAAATGACAATGGACGTGTTTTGGCATAGAGCTCGGGATGGGACGATTTGGTGGTGGGTGAGTGGTGTTCAAGAAAGTTTTGGTTGGTTTTTAGGGAGGTAAGGGGTTTCATAGAGAGAGGATAATGGAGATTAAAGGATCAAGTACGATAAATCAACTTACTTACCAGTCATTGGTGACCCTATGTTTGTCAACATTCATGGCAATGAGGTAGTTCATCAATAAAAAATCCACATGATAGAAGTGGTAAAGGGCTTGTAAAAAAATTGTTGTAATTAACTAATAGTTGAACATTGATGTTACATGTTGCTGCTATCTGTAGTGGTTTTGTGACCCAAGGATATTGGTGCTTAGGGCTGTAATTGAGTCGAGCTGAGCCGAGCCTGGCTTTGGCCTACTCGAGCTCGAGCTCGGCTCTTTTAGTTGGGCTCGAGCTTGAGTCGAGCCTCAAAGCTCAGCTCAGCTTGTAATAGGTAAGACTAGGCTCGAGCTCGACTCGCAAGCCTCGAAGCCAAGCTTTCGAGCCTAGCCGAGCCTATACAATATATATAAATATAATTAATACATTATATTCTATAAGAAATTAATTGAGCCGAGCCCAATGATGATCGAGCTCGAGCTCGATAAAGAGCCGAGCCTTATTTGGGGTTCGAACTCGGCTCAAGCTCGAGCTTCATCAGGCTCGGGCCTGAGCTAACCGATTAAAGCCCAATTGGATTACAGCCCTATTGGTGCTGATCGGACCACATGGTGGGGATTGGCAAGTGTCTGGCCAACCCGCTGCCAACATTGCCACTTCACTTGACTCAGGCACAGGGGGATGGCCTTTGTGCCCGACCGGCAAGCATAAGTGCCGGTCTGCACCTACACTTGCGAGTCGCACACATCCTCCTAATCCGTGGGGTCGAGGCATGTTGAATTAAGTATATTGGATCTTTCAATTGTATTTTATGATGTTTAATGCTTAAAACAACCTTTTCCCTTTTTAATGGGATGGATCTTTCAATATTATTTTATGATGTTTATTGCTTAAAGCAACCTTTTCTCTTTCTATTTGGAACAAACAAACTTTTAAGCCATCCAGTACATCCACTACATGTTTGCCGGAGGGTTGAATGCCTGTGCAGGAACTCCTTGCTCTGTGCCAAATGGCACAAAAGCCGTGTCCATGGCATGGTAATCCTTGTTGTGGCCTATCGGTCTTATCAAACTTATTTTTGCATACAAACTCAAAATTCCTTCTATGCATTTCAGTCCATTCCCTCTAGTTTGTGTCCTATAGGTCATGCCATCTTCGCTACCTTGTTTTGTTGTATTATTTCTGTACTCTTCATGTCCACTTTTGGATATCAATTGTGACAATATCTAGTTGAGTCATTTTGAATAGGAACAGACACAGGGACATTGGGATTTTTTTTTGACTCTGGTTGACTAGCTGTGATTAGCCCTTTTGGAGGGTGAATAAAATCTTGAGTACCCACTGATGCTTGTGTGTCATCTTGGCTATTGAGAAATAGAAAAAGGTTGCGGCCTCGTTATAGCTTCTTCTTGTAATATCTTTGTATATATCTACCACTAAGTTATGTCTCTGATGCATATTGAGTCTGCAAACTTATTTTCACCCTGAGGCCCTTTGATGTTAGGAAAATATGAAGCTAGTCTTGCAAGACAGCGGCTGCTTACAATGTTCATAATCAAGTCCTGTTCCTGAACAGATTAACGAAGGGGATGGTGCATTTTATGGTCCGAAGATTGATATTGGAGTTTTTGATGCATTGAAGAGGAAGTTTCAATGTGCAACTTTGCAGGTTATATATATATCTGAATGCTTCATTCTTGTTTTGCGAAAGTACTTGGGGCAAGTCTCTGACTGTTGAACGCATTCCAACTTTGCAGTTGGACTTTCAGCTTCCTCTTCGTTTCAAATTATCTTATTCAGCTGAAGATGAAGCTAAAAGCGAAAGGCCTGTGATGATACACAGGGCCATCCTTGGATCTGTTGAACGCATGCTTGCAATTCTTCTAGAGCATTATAATGGAAAGTGGCCATTTTGGCTTAGCCCTCGTCAAGCCATTGTTTGTCCCGTCTCTGAGAAATCTCATTCTTACGCCAAAAAGGTAAAGGAGAAGAAGTGAGATTTCTTGCTTGTTATAATGTCTTTCAGGAAATAGAATGAAAAGAGCTGTCTTCATACGACATGCAAATTGTCATTATTTGTAGAGACTTCGTCATAATTTTCTATGAAACATATCATTTGATCTTTGTGTCTGATGAACGATTCTGACAGGGGAGCCTCATAAAATGTTACTTTCAGTTCGAAAATAAATTATTGTAGGTGTGCATTTTTTTTGCGTTGAGCTGTTTATCGTCATATTTAGCTCTTCTAAGAAAGTCCTCATTGACAAATGGTGTAGCCGTGTATAATATGTTCTACTGGCAATTTATGTTGGTCGTGCAATTTATTAGTCTATTTTTCTTCTGGATATCTTCTTGTGTCAACTTTGCAGCCAAATTACACGGATAGGAAATTGTTTTATCTGTCATGATCTAGATTGAGAGAAAGATTGAAATAAAACTGGGGAGAATGTTGGAATAAACTTGTATGGAAGTGCTAATTATATGGTTTAAATTTGACACAATCCATAAGTGAATCTGTTAGCAATAACTGTAACACTATCTTCCCATTTTCGGCAATTTTGACGGTTTGTTTGGAACATTTATTGAAACATCGAGTCCTTAGAACTCGACCTTGAACTCCTGAAAGACGAATCGCAGGCTGATTCTAATATGTAAAGAGGCCTAGAGTTTCTTCGAAATTGCTCCTTTTTTAGGAAACCTTTAAGTCACTACGGCAAACTCGATTGACATGTAATTTATGTGATAGTGTTGATGGATGCTGATAATTTGTATCCGACTTAAAAACTTTTGGATGGATACTAATTCCACTTCAGGTATCTTGTGTGATTTGGCTTTAAGTCCAATACTTTAGATTATATAGGCCTTTTTGCAGCAAAGATATTCTCAAATCTGATCAGTTTACACTAGTGGGTTTTGGATTCACAGCGAGAACCCTATTGGATCCAGATTCGGACCATAGAATCCAACCTGAATTTGACTGTCGACAGCGCTGTCTATCTGTTTTAGTACTCTTTTATGCTAAAATCTTTGGGCATTGCTTGAGTTGTATTTATTCTTTGTGCTAAGCTTTTATTCCACTTCGACTATGGTCCAGTGCATTTTTTGCTTCTTTTGCATTTTTCATGCTCTGTAACTTTTCATGTTGTGACTTTTGCTAGAACCTTGAGAATATGAATTGCTGTTTGAGACCTTGCCTCCTAATTTGTCTAGTTCACTATGTTCTTTTCAATTCCTTTTCGTGATTGAAATTCTTAAGTTTACCATGATATTGTTGACTTGGGCCTTTAATCTGCATTGATCATCTGTCACGCCAATTTAGGTACATGAGCAGATACATCAAGCTGGGTTTTACGTAGATGTTGATACAACTGACAGAAAGATCCAAAAAAAGGTTTGCTTTAATACCATGAGTCCTTTTGCTGAGCATAAAGTTAGCATCATATGGCTTTGAACGATACTGGTTGTGGGTAAGGTATGCAGAATAAAACTGTCATTTAGTGATTTAGGTTTGAAACGAAGGGCTGGGTTGTACACTTTATCACCTAACCATTTTGTGAATGTGTATTTTTTTGTGATTCTTAATAAATAATATTTCAAAAAAGACTATAATAAATAGCACTTAAAACCTTACGGGTGTCTTTTTCTTAGCAGTCAGCTGCCTTGTTCATTTAAAGCTTCCATGATATTTTGTTAATTACATGAGCTAACACTGATTAAAGTGTAATGTACTCTTTCAGCAACCCGTGGCAATTAAGTTTTATAGTGTACACCTGCTAGTGCTTGCTTCTTTGTGGGTGGAGTTGCGCACAATGACAGAAGATCTGCATTCTGAATAGCTTTTTATTACTATGGCATGTTTAGATTCTGGCTTGATTTGCAAACACTTCTATGTATTTTGTGTCTTCTCTTAAATTCGCATCAGATAAGAGAAGGAAAATTAATCTGATTTATGTGTCGGAATTTGCGAAATCCATGTCTTAAAGTTCAAGTAAGTACAGTAGTATATACCTTCAAATTGAGTTATAAATCTGATGCACGATCCTATTAGCCTGCCATACGTTGTAATTGTAGTCCTAGGGCTGTTTGTATTTCTGAATATTTCATAAGTATGGTTGCAAACTCCCAACCCATGTATGTTTTTTTGTTTTTTATTCAAATGCCGTTTACTTGTGTCACTTAAAATCGTCTACTCTATTTTCAGCTTATTTGCTACTTATGTATTTCTTTGAGGTAAATGTGCTTATTCCCTGCAAACCTGGTCATTTCGAATCAAAGTTTTCATAGCAATTGTAGTTTCACTACATAATTAGTACACTCTATTTGATGTAATTTAGCATCTGTGGAGGTTTGTATGTTCCATGAATTCTTCACTTGGTGCCTGTCTTTTTGCATTTCATGTATATATTACATTCTTTATCCTTGCAGGTACGAGAGGCGCAATTAGCCCAGTACAATTTCATATTAGTGGTGGGTGAGGAGGAAGCAAACACTGGAAAGGTTATGATTGGTCTTCATCCCTTGTCATGCTTCATTTCCGTATTAAGTGCCAGTTCATGTCAATACTGAATTTAGACTGAAAACGAACTTAGGTTTCATGGTCTTTACTGTTTGCTTTAGTGTCAAAAGTTTTAATTCAGATGGTATCAGGGCATTCAAAGTCAGATCCTTCCGCTTATTGTTTGGAAAACTACTGTCAATATCTGAAGCAGGAAATGTTTTTCTTCTTTAAAGTCAAATTGGCTTTCCTAATGTTGTTTCTACATGCAGGTAAGCGTTCGCGTCAGAGACAAGTCGGATCATTCAGTTATGAGCATGGAGGATCTTCTTAAACATTTCCAGGAGGAAGCGGCAGCATATAACTAGGAGGACGCAGCAGCCACCACCATTTTTGTGCCCATTCATAAAATCCTACACTTGATCAGATCTTTGCTCCTCATAGACACAATTGTTTAAATTCGCACAACGGACCGTTGAAGGAGCAATTGCCAATTTATTGTAAGATTATATGTTATTTAACACAAGGTTATGTGTGTTAGCCGAGTTAGCATTTGGTTCAAAATGAATTTGGGAATATTTAGTTCATGTCAACCTTATAATGATGAATCTCGACTTTTGGATGAAAATCCAAGGGTTGAGGTCAGTTACATTTTCTTTGATAATTTTCCTTTTTTATCAAGTAATGTATCTCCTCTAGTGTAATTTTCAGCGGTCAGATCTTCATTTCACGGCTGTAGTGCACACTCGTAGATACCAATGGTTGTCGGATCTATTTGTCCATTCGAATCCGACCCGTCGATACTTGATCCGGTTTCTTGGCTCACTCGAGAGCCGTCGTGGATCGACTATGGCAGCGGCGGAGTGCGCGAGCTGTGGAGAAGGCCGGGCGGTGACGGACCCCGACTCGGGTGCCCGTGTCTGCGACTCCTGCGGCTGCGTCGCCACCAGGAGTTAACCTCCGACGGCGTCGCAACCTCTCGCCTCGTACACTCCACCGCCTTGTACACAGTACACCCACCGTGCTCGCGTCGCCCGCCAAGCGTCTGGCACCATGCCCGAGATCTGCACCCGCCTCTGCCTCCTCCTCCCGCGCAGCCGAGGCACTCCAGCTTGCCTCCGACGCCACCGATGGCTCTCTCGGCTCCGGCGATTGGTTCCAAGTCCTTGCGGCGGCCTCGGCCTACGTCGTGGCCCGCCGCCATGGCCTGCCAGTTTCTCTTGCCCTCGTAGCCTACGCTGCTGGACGCCTTCCTCGCGATGTCGGTCGCATGGCTTCCCGCCTCACCCAACTCCCGCTCGCCCTCGTTCCTGCCGCGACCTCGAACATCACAAGGTCGACCAGGTCGTCGCCCAGGGCAAGTTTCTTACTCAATGCGCCACCCAATGGTGGTTGACCACTGGAAGACGACCCCTCCCATTGGTCCGCTGTCGTCGCACTTGTCGCGGAGGCCAATAAGGTCGAGGTCTCTATCGAAGACATTGCTGCCGAGATCCACGCCGGGGTCTCCACCTCCAGGGTCCCCTACAAGGAGCTCGTGGAGACTCTCATGCGCGTTGCTAGGGTTTTGCTCCCCCTGGGGACATGACGTCACTCCCAAAAACCTAATCCAGAACGCGCCTCTTCTGATTCGAATGATGTAAATGAAATCCAAATGGCACCCCGATTCCAAACACGAAGGATCAGAGGCGTTTGGTGTCTTTGATCTACAGGGATTCGTGGACTCGTATTCAGACCCCACCGAGGAGAACTGTGAGGAATCCAAATACTACAAGACGGTGGCTGGTGGATAAGGAGATGAATCGGGTGGGATGGTTGCGATGATTTGGAAAAGCTTAAGCTTTCTGCAGAGACTCTGTCACAGGCTTAGAAGAAGGCATTGCATAGTGTGACACAAGTGAATCAAAGGAATGATTTTGGGACAGAGAATACGAAGAAGAGGAGGAGTCGGCTTTGGATGTCAAGGCGTGGTTGGATTCGTCTCAGGGAAGCTAGGATTTTGGGAAGAACTTGACGCTGGACGAGGTATTGGAGAGGGACGTCGGGTATGATGCTCTGTCTCCCTCCTTTGTTAGCGGACTGGAGTCAAGGAGGAGGAGGAGGAGGAGGAGGAGGAGGGTGAAGATAGAGGAGGCCAATTATAGGATTAACGCATTAAGAAGCCTTTGGCTTGTTCGGACAATGTGTCTCCGACAGTGGAAGATTCTTGCCTAGAAAACTTGGTAACGAGGAAGAGGAAGAGGGAGAGGGAGAGAAAGTGAGAGGGAGAAGGTGGCAATGGCTGGGAGGATTGCATAATTGAGCTTCTATTGCTGCATGATGCACCTGAGGAAGAAATTGAGCATGGGCAATATAATAGATTGCTGGATTTGCATGTGTTCAATTCCTTCAGTATTCAAAGATGATAACTACAATGGAGGACTTTCTGACTTGTTTTTCTGATTACATTCCACTGGAGGATTTTTCCTGAAAGTTTGAAATTTCAGGAGCCAGCAATGAGTGATTGTTTGGGTACATAAAATCAAATTCATTCTTTGTATACTTCATTTTAAAATGATTCTGTGAAAATCTTCAGTATTGGTATGTGATTCTTACCTGCTTCCTTGAGTTTTTAGTTCCTAGTGGGTCCAATTATAGCTTTTAGTTGCTTTAAGTTTGCTGGATGGTTGTGAAAGTAGAGCTTGAAAATGTGAAACTCTTCAGTTTTGGTATAGGGTCTTACCAGCTCCCTTGAGTAAATTGTATATTCCTAGTGACTCTAATGATATCTTTTAGTTGTTTTACATCTGCTACATAGCACTGAAAATCTTGGAGCTTAGAATTGCCAATGTCCTTTCCACAGAGTTGTTACACGCATGAACTCAATCGATATATTTTCTTGGAATCTTGAATTCTGAGAACCGTTGGTTGCAAGTTACACCAAAAGAATACTATTTATGCTTTGAAAGTTAAGGCTTCTTCTTTGGTCTGGGAAAAACTGTGTATAACCTGCTCTCACAGTATATCTAGTGGCCCAAACCCACCATCTAGTTTAGTGTTACTTCCAAGTTCCAACAAGAGAGGAGCCGCTGGAGAAATGGCTCCCAAAGCATCGTACAAGGTATGTTTTCTAGTTAAATTCATCTATTTTTTCACGAATAAAGTTCTGATTAATTTATGATTTGTTACCCTCCCCGGATCATACTGGGCTCCTCGTCATCGTTTTGTAGACAAATTCTAGACGAGATGGGCTACGATTTCACCATCATGGTTCGTTTTTATGTTTTTATGCTCTCCTGTTACTTTTTCTGCATCTTCTCAAGCTTTTTCCTTAGTTTATGGTATGGGTTTGGTGGAGTAGTCAGTGGATATTGACGAGGAAGAGATCGGGAGGGAGAAGCCGGAGGAGTTCGTGATGGCTCTTGCCAAACCTAAGGCCCCCATTTTGAGTTCTAATGTCTGTTTATAGGATTTGAGCAATTAGCTGTGCAGTTCCTAAGCAGCCGATGGCCTAGTTTTGTTATACCCAGCCTTCGGACTTAACTAAGCCCCCCCCAAAAAAATTAGCTGTGCAGTTTGATGAGATAGAAGTAGGGAATATGGAAACAGAGGATGGAAACAGAGGAGGTGGAAGTAGGGACGATGGAAACTGGGGAGACAGTAGCAGAGATAGATTCCTCACTTGATGGCTGAGGTAGCCCCCTTGGTCCAATCAATGGCTGGACAAAACCCCTACTTCTTTCTCATTCAATGAAGAAGAAGACAATAGTTGATAGCATGAAAACCCTAGACCTCAAAAGACCTCTATTTATACTCATGCAACTAAGCACCCAATCCACTCTAAACTCCTCCTACGAACCAGCCTCTACTAATTAACTAGGACTCAATCATTACACCCTTAATTAACTAGGACTCAATCATTACACCCTTAACTAGGACTCAACCATTACAACCAACTTGACTCAACTGATATTAAAAATACTTGGGATTAGGCCTTGATGATCGCCCAGATCTTCTGATCGTATCATAGTTGGCTTTATTGTGTGTAAAGTTAGTTAAGAAATGTGGGTTGCTTTTGTCAGGCAGATGCCATTATATCAGTTTCAAATTAAAATTTTCAAAAAAAAAAATTAAGAGTATTATCAGTTTCAAATAAAAAATTTCTCTTCTGACTTGTTGTTTCTACCATATTTGTCCATTTTGTACATAGCATTGGATGTATCTTTCTGTACACTGGTCAAGGGAAGTTTCATGGAAGCACATCGGGCACTTTGACCTATGTCGTGGCAGGGCAAACTTCACGTTCGAGAATCTTATGAATTTATCAGATATATTGACCTCTACAAAGAAAGTTGGAGTAGATCAAATTTTTCTACATTCTGATGTTTTGCAAAGATTGATGAAGTTAATATGAAGATTAATTAATCAGCAGTGATCTTGCCACTCGTACATCAAAGAATTCCGAGAACATAAGGCACGTCTTAGATTCCGTGTATGAATGCAATCTCTTCCATTGCTTCTGTATATCATAAGGACATATAGGCCCTTTTAGCGGAGAAAGTTTATCTCCAGACTACATGTTTAATTTCACTTAACCAATTTCATTTACGATCATATATACACTGCAGGTGATTGAATTTGATCATAGTTTCAGCTGTAATGCTCCTTTTGGCGTTATTGGGTTCTGTAAGAATGAATATCTAAGGGCCATTCATTATTTTATTAGAATGCTTTGTGACATTGCTGCTGCCTTGACTTGCTGATATGTTGTTATCTTGGCAGTTTTTTCTGTGATTGGAATGCAATTCCTAGCCTGCATGTGAGAGGCTTCCTTCTTCTGGCTCAATTTTCGCTAGACTTATGTCTCCTATATTTTTTTAGGCTCCAAGTACTTTCTTTTCACGTGCAAAAGGAGTTTTGTTTGACTTTAGAGCTTGGTGTTCATTAGGCGTTTCTTTTTGCTGCGGCTTTTGTCCTCTGTGGTGTTTTTCTTAATTTCCATAAGTCTGATTCGTCTTGCATTATAAGTTAGTGATTTCATAAGCTTTTGACTGGACAATCCCAAATTACCTTCTCTGAATTTTTGTTGCTGCATGCTTTTTCTGTGTACTATATCAGTTCTCTATTGCTTCTATTTCAACTCGAAGTATATCAGAATCATGCCATGTAGAGGCGTCATCTACCAATTACAGTTAAGAGCATCATACAACTCATGATACTTTTTGCCTATCCATGACTTCTCGCTATGGCCTTGTTGTTCCAGTTAAAGTCTTTCTGCATATTTCTCTATAGATGAAAGTGAACCTTCTATATTGATTACTTCCTGCAACCTCTCATGCAACTTTTCTCCAACAAGATAGCTTACATAAATCTATGATGCCGCACCAGCTTCAAGAATCACCACCTGAAGTTGACGATGACGTTTAGGAATCACCACTTAGGGTTTTTCTTTGGAATCACCACAAAAGAAGGGAAAATAAGCAAAAAGCTTTTATCTCAAAATCATCATCCCCTGTAAAGATGCAGGGCTCATATATATAGGAGATAAAATGGGTTCAACCCAATCGGCTACTACAATCCAGACTCAGTACAATAACTCAACCAACTGAACTAAGATAAGCAAACAAGACTCAATTCCTAACAAATAACAAGACTCGATCCAACAAATAGACTCAATCCTCATCCATCCACAAGCTCATTGGTGGACCTCTCCATCGGCTGCGGAAGTAAACGCGGTCGAATCGGCCTTTGGTGTCCGCACCAACTCCCCCGGGGTTGGGAAAACTCGACCCCGTCGAGTGATGAGGTGGACGACAGTCATATGCATCCAACAAATCTGGATCCAATTGCTGTAACTCTTCTCTATCAATCCAGGTGCAATCGGACTCTGGACGATCTCGCCAGCGAACTAGGAATCGCCGAATACCCCCATCTCTTGTAGATACAAGTTCATAATCAAGAATAGCATCAATACGCTCTTTTTGTGCTGGTGAAGGAGTGGGTGCTAAAGGCTCGGGTGAAAAAATAGGTAGAGGATTGTCGGTGGGAGTGGTGAAAGGGTCATCTGGAGTAGGCACGGGTGTAGCGTAGGCAACAAGATCTTCAATATTAAAAGTAGAACTGATCCCATAGTTTGAAGGTAAATCAATAACATATGCATTCGATCCAACCCTTTGCAACACTCTAAATGGTCTGGCACTACGAGATTGCAGTTTCTTAATAGCACTAGGCGAGAATCGTTCCGGCCTAAGACGGATCATGACCATATCCCCTACTTGGAACTTTTTAGCTCATCTGTGTAAATCAGCTCGAGCTTTATAACGAGCATTGCTCGCCTCTATCCTTTTACTGATCTCCTGATGTAACTCATGCATGTGATGTGCAAATGCTTCTGTAGATTCTAATATTTTAGTATGCATGAGGATGTGGGAAGGAGATCTAAAGGTTTCCTAGGAGAAAAACCATGCACAACTTGAAAAGGACTCATGCCTAATGTTCTATTAAAAGAATTATTAAAAGCAAATTGTGCAGCAGGCAGAATGGAATCCCAGTTTCGTTTATGGTCACCCACTAAACATCGCAAAAGATTACCTAGGCTTCGATTGACCACCTCTGTCTGACCATCCATTTGTGGGTGATAAGCTGTTGAAAACTTGAGTTTCGTGCCGAGCTTGTGCCACAAAGTTTTCCAAAAATAACTCATGAATCGAACATCCCTATCGGACACTATCGACTTTGGCAGGTCGTAAAGCTTCACTATCTCAGCACAGAATATTGTTGCTATCTTGGACGCATCAGAGGTCTTGGAGCAAGGAATGAAGTGAGCCATCTTTGAAAACTGATCAACCACCACTAATATGGAGTCGTGTTTACGAGCAGTGCGGAGTAGACCTAGCACGAAGTCCATGTTTACATCTTACCATGGACGATCAGGGACATGCAGAGGAGTGTAGAGACCTATGTTTTGGCGCCGATGTTTGGCCAATTGACAAGTGCGACACTGGCTAACTATCTTGGTGACATCACGTTGCACCTCTTCGATAGTCTTATCATGACCAAAATGGCCGGCTAACCCCCCAGCATGTGTTTCCCGGACTAAGAAATCACGAACCGACGTACGTGGGATACAGAGTTTGGTAGCTTTAAACAGAAACCCATCTTGAAGACAAAATTCATCAATTGTACTGGAGAGTGCGTCAGTCAAGGACTTGAATATCTCACCAAAATCAGGACATGACTAATATTCTTCTTTTAGCTTGTCAAACCCTGTCACATGGACACTCATCGTGGAGAGTAGATGAACACGTCGGCTAAGCGCATCAGTTGCCCGATTTTCAACTCCAGAACGGTGCTTCAAAACAAACGTGTATTCTTGAAGAAATTCGACCCATTGACCATGTTGAGCATTGAGTTTCTTTTGGGAATTGAGATAGCGCAAAGCTTCGTGATCGGAGTGAAGGATGAACTCTTGGGTAGCAAGTAATGACGCCAGTATCTCAAAGCTTGTACTACCGCGTAAAACTCTTTGTCATATGTCGAATACTTCTGCTTAGCATCGTTCAACTTTTCACTGAAATAAGCAATAGGGTGACGTTCCTGACTGAGGATACCACCAATGCTTATACCAGAGGCATCACACTCCACTTCAAAGGCTTTTGTGAAGTCCGGGAGGCGCATCACTGGTGCTTCAGTCATTCTCCTTTTAATGTCTTCAAACGTTTTAGCAGCTGCTTTTGTCTATTGGAACTCGCCCTTCCTGAGACAATCAGTGATTGGAGCCATAATAGTACTGAATCCTTTGGTGAAACGACGATAAAAAGTCACAAGCCCATGAAAACTACGGACCTTGTGAACGTTCTTTGGCTCAGGCCAATCGACAATCGCTTTGATTTTATCGGGGTCAGCAGAAACACCTTGGGAAGAAACGACGAAGCCTAAGAAGATAACTCTATCTGTGAAGAAAATGCATTTCTTCCGATTGGCATACAGTTTCTCCTTCTTAAGGGTTTCACAAACTTGGGCTAAATGGTCATGGTGTTCCTCTTTCGTCTTGCTATAAATGAGAATATCATCAAAATAGACGACGAGAAATTTACCTATGAAAGGTCGGAAGACTTGAGTCATAATCCTTATAAAGGTGTTAGGTGCATTGGACAGGCCAAAAGGCATGACCAACCATTCATATAACCCATCTTTTGTCTTGAAGGCAGTCTTCCACTCGTCACCTGGACGGATACGGATTTGATGGTAGCCACTCTTTAAGTCGATCTTAGAGAAGATCGTGGCACCAGTCATCATATCCAGCATATCATCTAATCTGGGGATGGGAAAGTGATATTTGACCGTGATCTTATTAATCACACGGATGTCTACGCACATCCTCCAAGTTCCATCTTTCTTAGGGGTGAGAAGCGCAGGTACCGCACAAGGGCTAAGGCTCTCACGCACAAATCCTTTATTTAAGAGCCCTTCGATTTGTCGTTGTAGCTCTACATTCTCAACGGGGTTCATCCTATAATGAGGTGAATTGGGAAGTGAGGATCCTGGCACAAAGTCAATGGCATGTTGAATGTCGCGCATGGGTGGAAGCTCGTCAGGGAGATCCTCAGGGAACACTTCCAAATAGTTTTGCATCACAGATTGAGCATCCTCTGACGGTTCTTCAGACGTGTCTACTTCAGGCTCTTTGGCAACTAAGGCAAAAAAAAAGAGGTTTTTTCACTACTGTCTTTTCAAACTCCTTGGCTTTGATGATGTGCAAGCCTGTTTTCTTCGTGTTGTCCCTTTTTGACTCTTTATCATTGGTCTTCAGGCGTAAAGGATTAAGCTTAATCCACTTGCCGTCAAAGACAAAAGAACAAGAATTTGAACAACCAAAAATAGTTACGTCCAAGTCAAATAGCCAAGGTCGACCAAGAATAACATGGTCAACGTCCATAGGGATCACATCACACCAAATCTTGTCCTTATAGGCAAGGATATGGATGGGAACAAGACATCTCTCCTTGATAGAGATCGAGGAGGTATCGACCCACGATACCTTATAGGGGTTAGGATGTGGAATCGATTTAAGCCCTAAACGGGAGACAGTTGATGAGGAAACTGCATTAATGCAACTCCCACTATCAACGATGACTTTGCAATCCTTTTCACCACACTTTATGTAAGTGTAGAAAATGGTACTTCGCCTCCAGTCATCACTATCCTTTGGTTGTGCTAGGGCACACCTAACCACACCTAATGTGGTCGCATTCGTAGTCTCATCTAATCGTGGAGATCGACGCAAGGAGCGAATGCAGGCAAGGTGAGTAGGATCATCCTCAAAACTACCATCGCTGTCTTCGATGTCATCAAGATTAGGTTCGTAGATATGTTCCTCTACATCGCTGGAGTCTTTATCACCTTCTCGTTCATTGATATAAAGTGTTTTAGTAGGACATTGGGCAACAATGTGTCCAATGCCTTGACATTTGAAACACTTAACATGAGGGCTTGCAGGAACTGCTTCCTTAGCTTTGCCTTTGATGTCTCTACCAAGAGGTTGTGGTGTGGGATTAGGACGATTACCCGATGGACCGGCTCCATTCCTAGATCCGGTGAAGTGGGAGTTGGGATTGGGAGATCTTTGATCCAAACGCCTCGCATAATTAGGTCGACTGGCCAACTCGCAATTTTGAACGAGGGTGTAGGCTTGATCTAGGGTTGTGACCTCTCGTAAAATAAGCTCTTTCCTAAGGTCCTCATTAAGGCCCTTTTGAAATCTACTTAAGGTCATGCATTCATCCTCTTCAATGACATATCGTATCATAAGTTCATCAAAGTGTGCAATGTACTCCGTGGCTGGTCTAGACCCTTGGCGAATGTTGTTCCACTGATCAAGGAGGTCCCCCTGATATGACTGGGGAAGGTACTTCTCTTTGAGTTTCTCTTTCATTTCAATCCAATCAGTGATCGGAGGTTGGTTCCTTCGCTGCAGCAACTGTTCAGTGCTCTGCCAAAAGAGCTTAGCCTTATCGATGAGCTTCATTTTGGCGAAGCGGACCTTCTTGTTCTGGGATAAGTTGTACCACTCAAAGAAGTGGTCCATATCGTGGATCCAGTGAACAAAGGTCTTCGGATCGAGGCGACCATCAAAGACGGGCGCCTCTACTTTGATTCCGCTCATGAGACGCTCATCGAGATCGGGAGGTTCTCTAATGTCATGATTCTGTCTAGGGGTACGTCATGTGTTGGTATTGTTGTTTAGGGTTGATAAGACTTGAAAAGTGCACAAAACACCCTTGTAATTTGGCTTTGTTGGTCTCTGAACAATGCTTCACTGACTACTTTTATCCAATTTCAGGTATAACAGACCCTACTATGAGTTAGATCAACTTTGGAACTAAAAGAAGCGTATTCTGACAATTCTGGCAAGTCAGATCGATCCTCCTCTACTGGAGCGATCGATCCTACTCAACCAGCACGTGGACAAAGAACAAGCATAAGGATCGATCGGACTCAACATGACGGATCGATCCTCTACGGGACGTAGCATAACAACAATGGAAAGATCGATCGTACTCGATAGGTCCGATCGATCCTTCTCGGGGCGTTAACAACAATCAAAGGAGTAGGATCGATTGTACTCCATAGACGGATCGATCCTTTGCGGTCAGAAATAAAGATCAATGTCTCAGATCTAATCCAGGGGAAGATGTTTCCTAGGCTATAAATAGTCAATGTTTAGGGATTTTTGGGGGGCTTTTCCAGATCTTTTTGGGGAGAGTTTTCCTGTCCTTCTTCTACACTTTTCTTCGACGATTCTTCGGAGGAGATCCATGGCGGGAGGAGATCATCGACTTCCACCTATGGATCGGCCCCTAAAGATGAGTAGCTAAAACCCTAACCATGGGATTCTTATGATGTAATTAGGATTTTTACTAGGGATTTCTTAGATCTAGGGCTTGTATACATTAGTGTTTAGCTTATATGGATTGATTTCTATTTTCTTCATACCTTGGTGTCGATTTCTTGTTGGATGTATGGATTGTTCTGATTTGCACTTGATTCTAGAGCTTGCGTATGCTAGGGCTTGGATTGGATTCATCCAAATAAGAGGACCATGCTAGTCGATCCAGGGGAAGATGTTTCCTAGGCTATAAATAGTCAATGTTTAGGGATTTTTGGGGGGCTTTTCCAGATCTTTTTGGGGAGAGTTTTCCTGTCCTTCTTCTACACTTTTCTTCGACGATTCTTCGGAGGAGATCCATGGCGGGAGGAGATCATCGACTTCCACCTATGGATCGGCCCCTAAAGATGAGTAGCTAAAACCCTAACCATGGGATTCTTATGATGTAATTAGGATTTTTACTAGGGATTTCTTAGATCTAGGGCTTGTATACATTAGTGTTTAGCTTATATGGATTGATTTCTATTTTCTTCATACCTTGGTGTCGATTTCTTGTTGGATGTATGGATTGTTCTGATTTGCACTTGATTCTAGAGCTTGCGTATGCTAGGGCTTGGATTGGATTCATCCAAATAAGAGGACCATGCTAGTCGATCCAGGGGAAGATGTTTCCTAGGCTATAAATAGTCAATGTTTAGGGATTTTTGGGGGGCTTTTCCAGATCTTTTTGGGGAGAGTTTTCCTGTCCTTCTTCTACACTTTTCTTCGACGATTCTTCGGAGGAGATCCATGGCGGGAGGAGATCATCGACTTCCACCTATGGATCGGCCCCTAAAGATGAGTAGCTAAAACCCTAACCATGGGATTCTTATGATGTAACTAGGATTTTTACTAGGGATTTCTTAGATCTAGGGCTTGTATACATTAGTGTTTAGCTTATATGGATTGATTTCTATTTTCTTCATACCTTGGTGTCGATTTCTTGCTGGATGTATGGATTGTTCTGGTTTGCACTTGATTCTAGAGCTTGCGTATGCTAGGGCTTGGATTGGATTCATCCAAATAAGAGGACCATGCTAGTCGCATGGTATCTCGGATGAAATCTTCTTCGTGATTAGGGATTGTATAGTGCTAGTCCCACTACGTTCCATCCCTAATCCTTCATACATCCTACTTTTGTAGTTTTGGCCATCAAGATGCTAAACCCATCTTGATCTTACACCTAAATCCATATCCGTAATACTATTTGCGATAAATTCATCCTAATAAGAGGGTTCATTAGCAGTGAACGTAGCTAATCATTCGGTCACTGATATTTAGATTTTTGGTTCTTGCCAACAAGGAATCCTAACCAGAACTTGTTGAGTGATAAGGTGAACTAGCCATTCACTTATCAACTATTAGGAAGCCATTCATCGTGTTTGCGTGTCCTGATCTTAGGAAGACTTGGTAGTACCTTAGTTACTGATTAAGAATCCTGTGGTCTCTTCTCTTATATTCCTAAATCCTTTAGTATAAGTTTAGTTTAATATTAATCCGTAATCTTGCCCAACTCATTAGTAGGAAACTTACTAAGCGTTAAATCTCAATCACCTTAATCCATGTGGACTCGACTCGGACTCTCCGCTATCTACTAGTTTCTTAGTAGTTAAAGTAGAGCACCGGAAATTATAATAATTTTGGTTAGACTTGTTAAGCTACGACACTTTTCAAGTCGTATCAAGGGTCTCTAAATGCTCCATTTGAGTAGCGGACCTAGCCATCATAGTTTCCGCCCGCTCCAATCGCGTGGCTAGGCTATCTATCTTAGCAACTACCTCACGTAGGACACGGGCGAGGTCATCAGACTGGGACCCCATTGCCTGAGGTGTGTGAGGAAACTGAAAGGTGTGTGAACAAAAATTGTTTTAATTTTTTTTTTAAAACTAAATGCAACTAAATGCAAAGAGAATGCAATGATATGCAGAGATCATCAACAGATAGAGGTGTTCAATGGACTTATCAAGCTAGAGCTAACCTTTTAAGGGGTCAGAACTCCAGGTAGGATATAGGTCATTACCGAATACAAAAACTGCATACATGTAGTAACGGTATTCATAGCGTCACAGGAGTGGCTTAAACACATGTCAAAGATGTCCATCACCATAAGCAGTTCCACGGTTAATATTTCTAATCAAGCAACCTATCTACTATTAGTGGATTTAAACACTCTCATCTCTCATAGCAATAGTTTAAATCTCTCAAGATTTTATAAAATATAAAGTGGTATGTAAAAGGCTTGGTATAGCACGAGAGAGCACAAAGATGCCACAAAGATTAGAACTTGATTCTACAAAAGATAAAAGGGTAGAATTGAAAATGTGCACCTTGCTGGAGGGACTGTTTCGCAATTCTTCACCTTTTCTGGGCTTTTCTACAAGTCTTCACAGCTTCAGAGTTGTTCTGCTTCCTCTGATTCAGCAATTTCAGCAAGTCTATGGTGGTTTCTGAAAAATGACTGAATCTGGCTGCTGTTGAGGTGACTTGATCTGCTTCAAGTAGACTTGACTGGACCGGTTCAGATTAATTAGGCTCCTGGTGGATGTGGCTTGATCCAATCGACAAACTTGGTGCTGCTTGGACCGGACCTGACTCGAGCTGAAGTTGACTGAGCCACTTAAGTGGTTTAAGTTGGTTGCGGAACAACTCAGCCAGGCCAATCTCCCTATCTCCCGATCCCTAATCTCCCAATCGCTTGAGGAGCGGAACGGAGATCGCGGAGATCGCGAAGATTACGGAGGTCACGGAGATCGCGAAGAACACGGAGATTGCGATCACGGCGGTCGGCGACGCGGAGATCGCGGAGATCACAACGGCTATGGACGGCTTTGGCGGAGATCGCGCGCCTAGTAATCCTCCGGAGATCATGGCGCTGATGGCGGCTGTTGATGACGAAGGCGGTGGCGGCGATCGGCGACGTAGATGGTGGCAGCGGCGGTCAGTGACGATGGCAACCACAGCGGAAGATAGATCCAGCGGCAACGACGGTCGGTAAAGGGGTTAAGCTTGGCGGTGATGGTCGACGACTGGGAAGGTATGTGAAAAGAAACTACATAAGGTGGGGAGAGCTAGGGTAAGGCAGCAGTGGGATGGGGGATGCCATTGGGAGAAGAAGGAATGAGAGAGGAAGGAGATCAACGATGATTTCACGGTTTTTTTTTCAGAGCTTGTTGTAGCCCTTTATCTTCTCTGTTTTTTTTTCACTTCTTTATGCCGATCTTTTTTCTGCTTTTGCTGCTTCTCTCCTCTCGTTAACTAATTCATCGAATGCGTCAAGATCATCACATTCATCAAAGTCGAAATCCAACAGTGACTGGGTTTGGGTTTGGGTTTGGGCCGGTGGTGGTGGAGATGTAGCTGTCGGTGGAGGAGGTGATGGGGTTTGGGACAGTGGTGGTGGAGGTGGTGGTGTCGATAGAGGAGATGATGGGGTGTGAGGGAGATGAAGGTACGGAGGCTGTTGAAAAAACTCGTGAGGATAGAGGGGACCAGGGAAGGAACAAGGACAGAAGGGACCTGGGAAGGAACAATGACAGGTATTGCCGTTAGCCTTGAACATCGACCTAGCTCTGATACCAAACTGATGCCGCGCCAGCTTCAAGAATCACCACCTGAAGTTGACGACGACGCCTAGGAATCACCACCTAGGGTTTTTCTTTTGAATCACCACCAAAGAAGGGAAAACAAGCAAAAAGCTTTTATCTCAAAATCATCATCCCCTGTAAAGATGCAGGGGCTCATATATATAGGAGATTAAATGGGTTCAGCCCAATCAGCTACTACAATCCAGACTCAGTACAATAACTCAACCAACTGAACTGAGATAAGCAAACAAGATTCACAATCCTACCAAATAACAAGACTCGATCCAACAAATAGACTCAATCCTCATCCATCCACAAGCTCACTGGTGGACCTCTCCATCGGCGGCGGAAGTAAACACGGTCGAATCGGCCTCTGGTGTCCGCACCAGTCTCCTTTATTATGAACATAATATGCATCAAGATACTTCTTGCTTTCTTCTTTATTTTCTTTAGACAGGAAACCGAGATGGTCAGATATACATCTTGACCTCACAGAATTCCACATTCTTTAGGTGTTTTTGCATGTCTTCATTATTGTTAAGGTTAGGAACTTTGGCCTGCTAAAAAAAGTGATAAAAGCGCCTTTGAGTATGCTCTAAATGTGGCCAATTGTTTTACGTAAGTTATGGAGCTATTGCTAAGGGATGCTAGGGAATGGAATAAATTCTTAACGCTTAGATGATTAAGCGATCTCATTTCTAATGTTATGATATTTTAGGTTGGTGGTACTACCGTACTAGGGCAACCTTGAGTTTGGTAAGCCATGATTAAATGATCTCATTTCTAATTGTTTTACGTAGTACAAGTTATTGTAGTGTTAAGCATGAATTTATTCCAGTCACAGAGAGCTTATTCAAGTTATGATTGTGTGTAGTTCTTAGATTGTGCAGCATATTCTTCTCAAGGATTTGGAGGGCATGGAGGCAGTAGATGAGTAGTACTAGCTAGTATGCAGTCAAGACAGCAGAAGTTTCTTATGTTTTCTACAGAGGTGGTTAACTGGTTATGTTATAAATTTGTGAGGCTCTACCATGATTGTGTGAAATATTGTTGCAAGACTTGCCTGTATTACTGCATATTTGTACAACTTTAGTAATATGGTTTGTACTGATTTGTGGAGTCTTGCAGACTGCAGTTCTTGCTATAGTCCTGTAATCTTGTAACTTGTATAGTTTGTATAGCTTTACCTGTTTGTATGTTTTTTTAGCTTTATAGTTCTTGCTCACACTCGACTTCTCAGGATTCGACTCCAATCCGGGCAGATTCTTAAACCTCCGAAACACATTTATGAGCTTTTGGGCCTCCTCTTTACCGGCTTTAGAGATAGATTGGTGGATACTTTATGGTCTTTTGTCATCTTCAGCTTACATGTTCCAGCTGGTAGGTGATAATTTGGAGGTTTGCTCTCTTGTGGATGAGTCAGGGCAGTGGTGTATGAATTCCCTTTCTACACTCCTGCACCCTGACATTGTAGATGTTGCTCTGGCAGTTCCTATTGATCTTGGGGCTGGTGGGGGTTCGGAATGGACTTCGGGTGTAACACGGCAAGCGACCACGGGTGCTTGTTATCGTCTTTTTGATGATATAATGGCAGAGCTACCGGGGTGTTTTATTTGTGGTGGAGCATGTGGAGGGTGCTGGCTGTGCCGCGGGTGAAACACTTTTTGTGGAGACTCGTACATGAGAAGGTGGTATATAAAGGGAGATTGTGGGATCTTGGGCTTGTGTCCGCGGAACAACGATGAGACTTAGGGGTTGAAATCTAAAATAAAATGATTAATTTTTTTTTTTTTTAAGTAATGTAAAAGATGTCTTAGATTTACAATATCGAACATTAAGGAATAAAAATAATAAAAATATTAAAAAATATGTACCGTACTATATACTGTGATTGAGAGGTGGAAGTTGGATCCTACGCTTTTGCATTTTTTGAAAACGTTGCAAAATGACTTCGTTCTTAATAATTTCAAAAAAATTTCGCTCGATGTATACTACCATGCAATCATTCATCCAGTCATCTCCTCCACCTTGTTCTCCTTGAGGTTTTCTAAACAGATAACATCATAAGCAATACGCCGCATCTTTTGATACATTGTATTCCAACCACCCATAGTCTTTGAACCATATCTCCCTAAAACTCCTCATATCTTTTCCATATTTTTTCTTGAGAAAATTATGACCAAACGGTTGACAAGGGCCTTTGATTAAGTACCCCTACGAATTTCATCCCTAATTCCAACATCATATGTTTCAATGGGTTTACGCAACCCTGGGTCACCAACAATATCATTCGGATTAATTAAACTAGTTCGGGGTCTTTTCGAACTAGTATTCTCTGAAGTAGTATGCAAGTCATGAGTATTAGACGATTCATCGCTTGATCCGCTTCGTGATTTTTTTTATCACAAACTTATCCATTATCTAAATAAAACAAAACAAAAACAAAAATAAAAATGCGACAATTAGAAATCAAACTAATACACTAAATCCTAACAAATAAATAATTAACTAAATCAAACCAATAAATTATAGATCCTAACATTAACAAATAATTAATTAAATCAAATAATTTTAAAAAAAAAACATACATGCTCAGCTGCTCTGTTTAGTCTTTGCACTACCCAGTAGAAACGCGCCATGTCAAAAGTATGTTATGATACTTTTGTACACACGCATGAACATTTATACGCATGTGTGTTCATATTTTATACGCGTGCATGGACACATGTGTGAGCTAGTAATACACGCGAAAGCCATGTAAACCGCGTACACGTTCATAAATTTTGTACACGTGCATTGCCTATTAATACTCGTGAAAAGAAGTTCAAACACGTATATAGAATTTTATACACACGCATCTTATAATTATACCCGCGCTTCTATAACTTACCTCTCGCCCTCCAATGGGAGTCCATTAATCATCATCTCTTCGACCAGTTGAGCTAATTTTTCGTCTTCGCTTGGACATGGTTCGAGAGGTGTGTTCAGATCAATGCCACCCAATATGCGGGGAATAGTTGCTGGCTCTAACAGCGGGTGTTCAGATCCATGTCTATATGGCTACATGGTTTATATGGATCGTCGGGTATCTCATATGTTAAGAACAACTCAACGTCAATAGGAGATAGATTGCTGAGAACGTGGAAGTGAGCCTTCAGTTGAGCAAGAGTAAGGTCCGATGAGAACTCGTCGATTGTGGAAGTATCCCCCAAATAATATGGATTGCGTTCACGATTTATAAGCTATCCGTTGAAGTGGCAATGCAGCGGAACGCTTCTCATTGCCTTGCATGTGTGGAGAGCTCTTTCCGGTGAACTATTTTGACAAAGAAAACTAAGAAGTCCGAAGGTAGAGAAGAGGAGGTAGTGGAAAGGGAGAAGAGATGAAAGAATAAAGGGAGAAGAGTGGAGAAGGCCGGAGAAGAGAAGAAGAGGTAGTGGAAAGAGAGAAGAGAAGATGGCGGGAGGAGCCATGCCCGGTGGGAGGGAGGAAGAGGCTTCCAGAAGACTAAATGCGATGAAAGGTTTTTTTTTTTAACCCAAAATTCTGATGCATTAAATGCGGTTATGGTGAGGAGAAACATGATGCATGTGCATGGCCATCAATGGGATGGGATGAGAGGGGTAAAATGGATATTAACATTATTCGGGTTCCTTTATTGCAAAAAAATAACAGTAAGGGTCTAAATCCGCCAAAAGTGTGGTCCAATTTGGCAAATAACTTAATAAAAAAGAAAATATTAGTGAACGGTGGATGCGGTGTATTCAGTAAAAATCAGAACACCGACGAGGCAACTTAGACATCTCTTATCATCGGAGATATGAATTCATGTATCCAAAAAGAAAATAAAGAACCCTCTCAAACGCAAATAACCCGACAAGAGATGACGACGGATGAATATAGCGTACCTAGCGATAAAAAAAAATTCATCGAGTGGAAGATACGGTGGACGTGGCAAAAATCAAAATTAGAAAAAGGACAACCTAGACATTTCTTATTAAAGACGATATTTGGGCTATTTGTAAATAAAATAAAGAGACGGGTCCTCTCAAACGCAAATAAACCGACAAGAAGATGTCAACACGTCACGAGAAATGGGTGCGTTTTAACTCTATCTATTAAGGTGGTCTTTGGCTCCTTCCTAGTAACGTGTCCAAGTCCGCTCTCTCTCTTCTCCTTCTTCCCTCCTCCCTCTTCTCTTATATAAGCGCTGTACCGCGTCCAAAACGCCAATCCCATTCTCCAACGCACGCACGATCCTTCTTCCTCCTCCTCCTCCCCTTCTTGCAGCAGCAGCAGGTATTCCTCTTTCTCTCGTCCCCGTCTCGCTGCTCTCTTTGATTTCAAAGAATGTTTCTTGAAATTTCTTTTGCTTCGTGTGTGGTTTCGCAATCAGGGAGCGGAAATCGCACAAGAAGTGGTTCTAATGGTTTTCTTTTGTCGAATTGGGAGCATAACCGTTTGAATTTAGGTTCTTGTTTCGTGGAATTGATACCCATTTCCTTTCCAAATTTTGGTTTTGGTTGGTTCTTGAAGGTGTGTGTAATGTTTCTATTGCGATTCGAGCTAACCTATTGATTTCTAGAGTTGTTTTAGATGATTGTTGGATTCGTTTGTTCGTTTATTTTGAAGATTGTTGGCGTGCACTTAAATCGGTGGATTGGTTGATTGATTTCTGGTTAAAGATCTTTTCTTGGTTTGGTTGGCAGAGTGAGTTGGGGGATCGCATCGAAATCGAATGGAGCTGTTCCATAAGGCGAAGGCGGTGCGGCTGAAGAGCGTGCACGACAAGTACTTGTACGCGGAGGAGGACGAGGAGCACGTGCGGCAGGACCGCGACGGGTCCTCCCGGAATGCGCGGTGGGTGGTGGAGTTCGTGGAGGGCAGCGCCGCCCCTGTCCTCCGCCTCCGCAGCCTCTATGGGAAGTACCTCACCGCCTCCAACGAGCCCTTCCTACTTGGCTGGACTGGGAACAAGGTCCTCCTCACCCTTCCCCGCCGCCTCGACTCCTCCGTTGAGTGGGAGCCCATCCGCGAGGGTTTCCAGGTCAAGCTTAAGACCCGCTACGGCCATTACCTCCGCGCCAATGGCGGTCTCCCCCCTTGGCGCAACTCCGTTACTCATGACATCCCCCACCGCACTGCAACCCAGGACTGGGTCCTCTGGGACATTGATGTCATCGACATCCAGATGACGAGCCCTTCTCCTCCTCCTCCCAAGCAACCTGCTCCGCACGTTGATTCTGGTAGGGCCTCCGCGTCCTCGTCCCCCTCGACCAATTCCCCAAGATTGTCAAAACAAGAGGTTCGCCGTTGCTCTGGTTCCCTTGACATGGATAATGTATCCTAAGAGTGTTATATAATTTATTAACGATTAATTCCTTTGTTTCATAGCCATCAATCTTATCTCTTTGTTTTTATTTGATCTTATAACATCCACTTTTTGTCCAGTATTTAGATTTCTTGCTTCTAATATTGTCACCACTTATGCTGCTGCAGTCATCCTCATCTTTCTGTAGCTCGCCCCACAAGTCAGATGGCCGGACTATCTACTATGCTATTGCAGATAATAATGGCAATGTGGATGATAGCATTGAGGGGCCCTCCCTTACATTTAAGGGAACAAGTGTGAGTGAATTGACCCATAGATTGGAGGAGGAAACAGAGCTCAATGATATCATTGTTTGCTCCCGAAATCCATTAAATGGACAGCTTTATCCTCTTCATCTGCATTTGCCCCCCAACAATACAACGATGCATGTTGTGGTGGTTCGGGCCACTTCGAAATGTGAGTTTGTTTATTCTTCGATTTATCATAGCCTTCGCTTGCCTTTTTATTATTCTTTCTTACAGTTATCATCTCGAAGTTATTAGACGTTTCTGAACAGGTATATCATCTTAGATGAAGCAGGTGTAATTCCTGATGGACTCTGTTCATGAAGATGTGAATCTTGTTTTGACCTAGATAGGAGATCGAACATGAGCTGTGAACTTCTATGCATCTGCAATATACTGTAGTGATTGAAGAGTTTCATGTTTCTTTAATGTGCACACTTGTTTCATGAGACAACATATGATGGAATGTGTTTCTTTACTCACTGTCTTTTCATTCATACAAAATTTTATAGTATTCACCTTTCAAAAGTATACACAATAATGCTTATGATCAGCTAAAAGTTTTTTTAGTCATCATAATTTATTCTTGATGGTAGAATAGGAATTGAGCAAGATCTCAGCGTGGCTCGGTTGTTTCTTAGGCTTATCATTTGTGATTGAAGCTTGCAGTTCAATGATGCTTTTCTTCTTGTTAATATTGTCATGATGTTTATGGATGAGAACATTGTTCATAATCAAGATGGTGGATCAAGTACAAGGAGGCTATGGTAGATTTCATGTCTTTAAGCAGTCTATGCTTGCATAAGAGAGCACTAGGTGCCGCAGAATATTTTTCATCTATGTTTCCCCTCCATTTGGGAACACTTTGGCCTGTCAGCTTAAACATGCTAAACTACTTTAGAGTCATCGTCGTCAACATTGGAAGATTTGGAAAACTAGTGGGAAAGAGAGATAGATCAAGTTGATGAATTTATCTTGCTTCATTTCACGTTTGATGCTAATTCTACCCGTTTCTTTTAATGCATTTAGCAGTTTTTGGTCATTAAAGAGAGTGGTTATGATCAGGGAACTCTCTCATTTTACGGGAATGAGGCTCATAACGAGTGTTGCCTGGTCTCTTGCCGGGTCTAGGCAGGGGATAAAGGTCCTGTGATGTTGAATTCCTGCTGGAATAGGAATAGGAGAGGTAAATTGGGGAAGAAGGACGCTGGAATCTGATAGGAATCTGATGTAGAAGAGGAAAGAGGTCACCAAGAATGAGATTTGGTCGATCTACATGCCTTGGGACGCAATCAAGCTTAGATCGATGATGAGAGGTGCTAAATCGAAGATCAGGCCAATCGGATCGTTGGATCGTGTTGCAGGACAATTGGATGGCTGAGAAGCCGCCGACGTTTTCCTATGGGCCAGCCCTAAGCATAGGGCGAGTCCCACAAGGGGTTGGGGTCCACAGGTGTAACATCTTACGTAATTCCGTCACAACAACCACCAAGCCCATCTCATCAAATGCAATAATTTATCTACCTCATCAGGCGAATGTAGCACATGCTTGTTCTCAAAGAGGGTTCAGAAAGATAGTGCTCATGATTTACAGGAACCTTCTTGCATGATTACATCAAGAAAACCAACTCTGTGCTCTTTTCCAAGCATGTATGTAGGACTGTCAGCTGTGAATAAGAGTATTATGAGTGCATATTTCCACTCCTAGGCAAGCAGACCTGATACATATTGGGGGGGTTCCGGAGTTGTGCCAGGAGAAACAGAGGGAGGAGGAGAAGAAAGAGAGGGGAGGAGAGAAACAGAGGAAGAGGGAGGAGGGGAGGAGAGAGCGGGAGGGAAGGAGGAGCCGGAGCAGAGGAGGAGACGGAGCCTGGGGGGGAGGACAAGGCGGAGAAGAGGAGGAGACGGAGCCGAAGGGGAGGAGGAGCCGGAGCCGGAGGGGGGCTGGAGGCGGAGGGGAGGAGGAGGCGGAGGCGGAGGAGAGGAGCCGGGGTCGCGTGGGTAGGAGGAGCCGCGATCTTGGGGTCGGGGGTAGGTAAGGAGTGAAGACTGAAGAGGGCCACGGGGCAGTGGAAGAGAAAAAGAAGGAAGTAGAGAGAGAGAGTAGTGGCCACGCGGCAGCGGGAGAGAAAAAGAAGGAAGGGGAGAGAGAGAGAGCAGGGGCCACATGGACAAATCAGAGAAATAGGAGGAGAGAGAGATGAGATGTGACGCGTGAATTGATGGGGGAGCAGGGAGAGCAAGATAAGGAGAGAAATGAAACAAAAGGGGTTGATCGGGTAGTCAGCAAGTTAGAGAATGAGAGAAAGAGAGGAGGGGTGAGTAAATGCATGAGCTAAAAATCAGTATGTTATTTATCATTAGTTTTTATTTATCAATGATAAGCCTCATATAGTATGTTATTTATTATTATTATTTTATTTAATGATATTGGAGATGCTGCCCAAGGAGCACCTGAGTTCTATTAGAAACATTTATCTTACGACCTTCCCTCAGTATATGCAGCAACTGAGTTCTATTAGAAACGTTTATCTTATACCACCGGATGACAGATTATGGTTAGTCTTAGAAAGAGCTTGGTGTGTGCTCATATAAGAGATGTATTGAGTTGTTGATTATGGGTCATGTATTGTATTATACTACTTTGATATGTTTTCACTCTGCTCTAGTATAAGAGATTATATTTGGCCAATTGGAGATGTTGAAAACGAGTGAATTTCACTCATCTGGACCGGCACGGGGCGTGCCGGTCCGGCACGGCGCGTACCGGCGACACGTACCGCACCAGCGGCACGTGCGTGCCGGCACGTGCCCCCGACATGGCAATCCTTGCTCCTAGGTATATCTGTTGGCACGCTACTTGTTCAAATTAACTTCATACTGTTGTAGTTTAAAATATTGCATCCCTAGGTGCATATGGCGGCATATCTAATTGTTTAAAATTAACTCCAAAGTCTTGGATAAATGGGCGTCAAGAACATGATAATAGTGTTCATTAACTTTGGCAACATTAGTACATGAAGTAGAACGCCATGAAGTATAAGCACATGCAATACGTGAGTAAGCTATTTGTAAGATCTTTCATAAGTGTCAAATTTTTGCTTGATGTTAGCTTTAGCAACACTTCTATATGTGGTTGAATAGTATGACATAATTAGGGGTGGCAATTTGACCCGTAACCCGCGAACCCGACCCGACTCGACCCGAATTTCACGGGTTTGGGTTTAGGGTATTCGGGTGCGGGTCGAAAACGGGTCGACCCGCCACCGACCCGCCAAAAACTGGATCGGGTTCGGATTAAGGAGGCTAACCCGCCTAACCCGTGACCCGTGACCCGAACCCGAACCCGACCCGACCCGTGACCCGTTTGACCCGTTAGTGACCCGTTTAACCCGCCTAACCCGCCTAACCCGCCTAACCCGCCTAACCCGTGACCCGCCAAACCTCTCTCTTTAATTTTATCATTTAACCCGCCAAACCCGACCCGACCCGACCCGACTCGTTTAATAAACGGGTTAGACGGGTCGGGTCGGGTTGACCCGTTTAAAAATGGGTTGGGTTCGGGTTGATAAAATCGACCCGTTTAATAAACGGGTCGGGTTCGGGTTGGCCTTTTGGGTCGGGATAATGGACCTCAACCCGACCCGAACCCGACCCGTCGACCCGTTTTGCCACCCCTAGACATAATGAGCACAAAACTGATGTAATTCTATCTGGGAGATTTGTCAGAACTATGATCAAAGAGTTAATTATGTTGCGTATTGTTTGTCTCTTGACATTGCTTCATCATATTGGTGGTCTATGTTAATTAGAGGAATGATTTTTTAGCAAAATATTGTGGTGAAGTTGAAATTGTCTTCCTTAACTTCTTCATTGTCTATATGCTAACATTGCTATAGGTGTCCCTGCATAGTTTATCACATAGTGGGATAAATTTATGTTCGTTAGGATACCATGGCGGCTTTCATGATTAAAATGTTTCGACCTGAATTACATTCTTAGGAGCTTCGTGAGATTAGGTCCTTGTAAGTTTTTTGCTCACTTATTGTGTAGTAATTGTTTGGGAGCCACCAATGTCTCCTTTCATTTATGTATAATAATGACAGCTCTCTCTGCTGTTATTGTATTATAAGATGACCATTACCCTAGTGCTTTTCTGAATCTGCCAAATCTCATCCAATAGACTATCAGCCTGACTTCGGCTTTGTTATGGGCCAATTTCTTCTTGTTTACTCCCTATTTTGTCAAAGAATAATCATATTTGCACCTATACCTTTAACTCAGTAGTCATGCAAGCCAATCACAGTTTGACTAGGCTCCACCTATAATTTCTTTCCTCTCTTCCACAGAGCTTTTGGCAACTCCTTTGAAGACTGCAAGATCTCTAATGGAGGACCATTATTTGATCTCCAAACTTCAGTAGAATGTATAGAGACTTGTCCTAAATTCCTAATAAAAAGCTTTAGGATTGGTCCATGGATAACTGACCAATCTAGATGTCTTGATATACTATGCATGCGACCAGAACAACATATCACTCTTAGGATGTTTTCCTGTCATATTTTAAGTTGGTCATATTGAGATCCTAACTTGAACTCGTCTTGGTATAGTATCGAACTCTTTTTGTAAATAGAATCCAGATCTAGAGATTGTAATCAAATTTCCTGAGAAGTACATAAGTGCCATCTCTCGGAGATTTTAATCTAGTGTCGTACAGAAGTTCTTTTTCAGATTTGAATCCTTGAATTTGGACTTGTATTATAGGCTAGTGGGTTTTTTGCATCATCCAGCTCTACGAAGGAGCAATTATATGGGCACGTACATGTGATTTGAAGCTTTGATCTGCCCACTTTATAGAGCAGATCAGGCTTTACTTTGACATTTTTATAGCTGGATAATCCTAGACTAGCTTTTGGAACTAGGGGTTTTTGAATGGCATTCATTCATTCACTCGTCTAATACCGATTGCATCATTCTTATTTCATGGTTCATCTGCTTGAGCCGTTCCATCTAGATCATTAGATATTGGTGCTGACTTATTTGAATATGCGGTTAAATTTGGAGAATTGTTGTGCCCATTCTCTAAATCATTGCATGATCTAATGGCTTATTTTTGTCTCTGGCCAGATTTTAATAACTAGATGAGTTGTTACAACCATAGGATCTCCCCCACAGATCCATCAATGTGTCTAGTGAATTGCCAAGATTTACTGGTAATAGATCTTTATTTGTTTTGTCAATTTTAATCAGTTTATCTGACTGCTGGTTTTAGTTAGACTCCTTTGGCTGATAGGACTGATTGCTGCATATTTACTGCAGAATCTAGATACTTATAGATGTTACATGTCATTCATATATGGATCGTGGCACCTGTTTGCTTAAGAGCCTCCTGTGTGAGGTGGCCTTGGATTTTTCTGGAATGGCTCTTTTGTTGTTTAAATCAACAAAGTCGAACAAACTTACAGCAGTTTGCAGTATAGGGTAATAAACAGAAGTATGATAAACATTTGCTTAGGGGGTTCAATTTGTGATTCTTTCCAGGGAAGTTTGGCTGTAGACTAGCCTATCTACTTTTTGACTTGAGGGGTTATTTAGAAGCAGTATAGAAAGGCACATTCAATATTACTTGTATCCTGGTGAACGCCAAAGGCTTTAGCAAAGTTTATTTTTGAGAAGTTTGAGATGAAAAGAACGAAACAAAGCATATAGCTTGGAAATGGTTATGATGTTTTTATGATTGTTCACGGTAATAATTCTATGGAACACTGGGTATATCTGGCACAGACAGCGCTGAAAAGAGAATAGATGAAGTATTCAGTAGTGGTTGTTCGTTCATACTAGCATATCTCTTGATTTTTTGGCTCTGAGGTATATCTAGTTTTCACTAACTATGCGTTTATGGCTATTACGCTTACATCCATTTTGTTAAATGGAGGAGTGACTGCTGTTGCTAAAATTCTTGCTTTCTTTATCTCTTTTGGATGGGATTCCACTGCTGTAGTTTCTAGTGAGACTTTTGAGTATTCTTTGTTTGTCCCCTCAAAATGAAATGCGACATCTATGACTTGTAGCCATAAGTCAAAGACCTATGAGTGAGTGTAATAAAAGTCATTGTCAACAAGATGCTGTTTCCTGCAAATTTGAAGTAGCAGAGGAATGTGGTAAAGCCATGGAAGTTTTTATTTTGTCGCGAGTCATCAAACAGCAGTTTGATTATCTTCAGAATCATCTCATGGAGCACTAATGTGTTGTTTATCATGAAAACCTGTTGCTGGTTTTATCGGAACCATTGCTAGTGATGATTGTCCTATGCTCAATAACTCTTTCTATAATGCTTGCTCTTAGGTCTTTGTCTGAGCTGAAATTATGTTTCTGGTTATTGTAAGCATCTATTTGTCTGCGTAGTATTGGTATGAGATATGTAAATTCTACTTTCGTGGACTTGGGGCTATGTTTGGAGGTATATTTCTAGTTTCTTTTGTCATTGATTCTGATATTGGTGTTTTTTTCCTTCAACAGTGGCGAAGAACTTTAGAAGGCCAGAGAGCCCATTGGATTGAGATGAGAGATGTGAAGTCATTCTATTGGCTCTGTACATTCTGCTCTTCGTTTCAGTTTGCATGGATATCTTGCCGGATTTGTTCTGTATTTGTTTGCAAGCCGGTCTGAATCTCACACCCTGCTCTCTATTCCCAAATTCTCACCAGATGGGTCTCGCATCTTCTTACTGTCGATGGATGCACCGTCATGTGACCATCATTTCACATGACGATTCTTGTAGGAGAATTGTTAGATTACTTGATCAATAGATTTGTCTTTTAGAACGAGAAGCTTGTAAAAATTTAGCATAGACAAATATATACACCTGGTTGTCCAAATTTTGGCATCATTTTGATGTACAATTCCTGTCTCAGATTGGTTCAGGTCTTTCGCATGTTTCTAGTACATTTATCAGGGAGCTTTAATGGCTTTTGTTGCTCGGTGTGCTTTTGGCTCCTCCAAATTTTTTTGGCGCTTTCTGTATGTTCATTCTAAGGGGAAAAGCAAAGATGTAATGAAATTTCTTGCTGAACTGTGATTGTGCCTACTCCAGAGTCTAGATGATATTTCAGTCAAGAAGAAGCATGGAGGAGGAGGAGTTGTTCAACAAAAGTTTGTATTGCAGAGTTGTAATGAAATTTCTTGCTGAACTGTGCTTGTTGTGCCTACTCCAGACGATAAACTTCGGTCAAGAAGCATGAAAGAAGAGGCATTCAAGGAATGTTTGTATTGTGTGTGATCAAAGCCTTCAACTTCCATGTGTTAAGATTTTGTGTACGACTTGGGAGGATCTCGTATATGAAGTTAGAAGATCAGAGTGTTGCTTGTCGTAGGTAGATGATCCAGAAAGACTGTGAAGAAAGGACGGCCACGATCAGCTGTTGGAATATAGATTGAATTGATCTTCACCGTAGATTGAATCTTGTGTAGGTCTCCCCCATACATGGAAGATCAGCTATTGCAGGTGCAGGGCGAATCCGCGACAAGATATCTATCTATCCATATCTTGTGTATGTCTTGGGCCACAAGTCACAAGCAGAGCGAGACCTTTGACCGAAACGAAACGTAACGTCGTATGGGCCATAACAAATCAAAAGAAGGGAAAAAAAACATGCGTGTTATTTCCAAAGCCGACAGTGGTTGGTATATAAAAGGCGCGGTGTGGCGTGCGGGTCAGCATAGCATAATAGGGCTTCTACCAGTCTCCCGCACCCTCGGAAGCTAAACCCCTCCTCGTGGAAGAGGGGCGACGCAAGGGCTGCTCTGCTTGCCATCTTCTCCGCTCCTTTCCCCCTCGAGCCCTTCCCGTCTCCCTCCTCCCTCCTCCTCCTCCTCCTCCTCATGGAGCAGGTGAGGTGAAGCTCGGTCGCCTGCGACTTTGGTTCCGGTTCGGTCTTTAACGCACGCTGCTCGGTTTTTTATCTTGGACTAGTGCGATTTTGTCTGTTGCTGTTTTACTTTATTGGATGGATCGATGTGTTTGGAAGAAGAGACCGAATCGTTATTGATGATTTTATCTAGGTATTTTCCAATTTCTCTCTGTGTGAGATGGCGGAAAGGGGAGGGTTAGTAATTGAATTCCCAGGTCTTAATTCGTGGAATATATTTTTAAGGATGCTAATTTACCTGCGCTTGAAGTTGTTGGAGAATATGGCGGCTCGTCTCGAAAGAACTATAGTCTCTTGTTTGCTGAGTTGTGTCCTGAATCTTTTAGATTGCTATGGGATAAGTTTTTGTGGGCTCTCGCTATCTTTAGTGTAGACAGCAACAGTCCCCAATCCGCCCATTTGTTACTCTGCTGTAGTGTGATAAAAATTGTGTGGAAGGCTCTCGTTGGTCCATTAAGCAGTTTGGGTGTGGTAGCTTAGTAAGACACTTCAATAAAGAATTTTTGCTCCCATCTTTCTATTATCTTTTTACTGGGTTAAGCTTGTGAATTAAAAGGGCAAGTTGCTGTCTTTTGCAGGCAGGATTGCCTGAAAGCCATCATAGAGCCTCTTTGATATGGTAGCAGGTGAGTGCCATTCTTACCATCATTCAGTTCAGTTTTCTCTTAGACTTGGATTAGTTGGATGTTTTCACAAAGAATTCTTGAAATAGAGAATCATAGAGAGTCCTTTGATGATTTTGTTTTTAGGCATAAACAAGGAGAAAGCAAAGGTTTTTCCCAGATAGTTGAACGGAGATGGGCTTAATGTTTTAATCTGCAAGTGTACCTTATTGGAATAAGTGTTTTGTGTGATAGTAGCATCTATTGTTCGGTACACCGTATGTAATGGAGCCATCACGGTTTAGTGTGGAATGCTTGCAGCTCTTTGTAGCTGCTTGGTAAGCATGTTGCTTTCCATCGTCAGTTCACGGGAATGATTCCTCTGAAGTTTCTGGCACGATCATTGCCTTTTCGTATGCGTTGCGTAGTGTGAAGCAGATCCGAACCAACAAACAACAATCTCTTCCGAAAAAGAGGTCAATTTCAGGCTCAATAGTGAATGGATTTGATTACGAAGCATGAAAGGCACCAAGTTGTAGCGCCGCAAAATCAAAATCGAGTTAATCTGCGAAACACTGCAAGTTTTCTCCATGAGTCTTGAGAAAACATATTCTTTTTTGCGAATGCCACTGATATCAGTTGGAGTAGAATGGGTTGTACTTTCACTCAGTTAAAGCTGGAAAGTGTGTGTTAAGGAATCCCTCAAAGAAACTTTGTCCTTCATTTTGGGCATGGAAGATCCCTTAGTTTCAAAATCACCCCTATTGAAGATCTTGTTTGGACCCAAGAAGTCATAAATGCCAATCAAATCTTGTCTTAGAAAATGGTGTAATGTATTGCTGTATGTATTGGTAAGAATTTTTTTTTCATGGGCTAAAGCACTGAGGCTTGAAGATAAGGATCATATTGAGCGTTTGAAAGAATCACGTGGGGTTGCTATCTACAGCTTAGTAAGTTTAGAAGAATTGCATAAAACATCTTTAGCTGGGGAAATGGTCAGAGATGTAATATTGAAATTGATTTGGCATAGCAATGACTTCCTTGTGTTGAAAGCACAAAGTCATGGCATTGGTTTCTGAAGGTACATAAAAGTACTGATTTAATTATTTCACTGAATTTCCTCAATATTGTACTTATTTCCTAGTGCACATTTTGAATAAACTTGCTATTATGTAATAATGAAAGTTTTTGTACCTTTAAGGTGATAGTTGCTTATAGAGTTATAGCTTTGTTCTGATGCCAATTTTTACTATTCAAAGAATTATAAGCCTTTTCTTTTAGATGATGGGGTAATTGCTCTTGGTTCTTTTACAGTTATTAGACCACAAAAAACAGCTAAGATGATTCACTTGATATTTGTTCCAGGTTGGTCCATGATGGCCTTCTTTGATGAGCATTCTTCGTGGATAAGGAACCCATAATTGCAAGCTATATATGATTTTAAGTTACGAGATTTGTGAGTATGCCTGTTACATCTTGTGTTAGTCATGCATGCCATCTTTTTTGTTTTCCACTGAGCCTTAAGGTATCATGGTTATGAAGTTAGTGATTTGGGTATATCGTGAGGTGATGAAATTAGCTTTATTATCTCAGTGCTTGATGTCCAATATATAGTAACCGGAAGCTGCTCATCCTAGCCACCACTAAACAGATTTGTCTTGTTTTTTGAGGGAGACTATCACGATTGAAATAGGTAATGTAATTAATTAGCTGGCAACTTGATGAAATTTTAAATGGAGGACATGGTTATGAAGTCAGTGATTTGAGGATCTCGTGATAGGTGGTGAAATTAGCTTTATTATCTCAGTACTCGATGTCCAATATATCTCCCTATCCACCAATAAACATTGATAATGCAAACTCGTAATGATATCATTAAGATAGCTTAGATTAAAGACCAATTGATTTAGGGTTTATAGAACTGTTGATTGAAACTGAATTTTTTTAAATTGAATTGAATTTCAGCCAAAATTGTGAAAGGTTAGTTTTCCCAATTTGCATTTGAAGTCCATGTTGGTTCATTCAGATTTGGTTAAATGAAAATCTAATTGATTCGGAATTTTTTATGTTCCCCAATTAAGACTAAAATTTGACATCTGAGGAACAAATAACTACTTCAATGGAAAGGCCACTTGATTTCATAATCTGCCCAATGTACGTCGTGTAGGACTAATTTGATTTGTACTAGGGGCTCTATTGTTTCCTTTTGTGTATTAGGAAATTCTGGTCCGACCAGCACTCTATTGGTGAGGCCGTGTGTATACACTTGTGGAGGACTCTATAGGGGGTATTTGGTTGCATGAAAATATAGTACTTACTGAGGCCATATGAATACACTTGTGGTGGAATCTATAGGGGGTGTTTGGTTGCATGAAATTGGAAACAGAAAGTGGCGAGTATTAGAAACTGGTCTACATATATCTTTTGGAGGATAGACAGTCTAATGGACACCACTCATTTGGGACCTCACAACATAGGTTTAAATAATCCTGTTTCATTCGTCTCCATGGAAGATTAAACTAAGAGTTTGTGGAAAGATACACCCTTTATTATTCTATTTATCTTAGGAGCAAAGTGTTGGATAAGTAATATTTGCATTCTTTTTGTGCAGTTTGTTAGACAAGTGTGTTGTGAGTCTTGTGATTGCGGGGTATCGTTTGTTGAAGACATAGAGATTACATAATTTTGCTATGTTAACTTATCGCTAATATGTTCATATTTCTAGAGGAGCACATCTTTTTTAAACAGTTCAGTTGATGATGTAATTAGATGCGTGAGCAGTTTCCTTGGCAAGCTTAAGCTCTTGGGCAACAATCCTATGTAGGAGCTGCAAGGTTTTAGGCAGTTAGCTGCTCTTCAGGCCCTAGGTTGCAGTTGCTTAGGTGCCTAGACATCCACTTATAACAATATTGACAGGTAACACATGTTCAATTTTCGGCAGTATTGATGTCGTGCTTTGTTCGTACATTATCCAGGTACGATTAGTTGAAAATGGATGCCAAAAATTAGTTGTACCTTGAGTCCAAAACTCGAAGGCTAGAATTTCTTGTTTGATGCTATTTCTCAGATAAGTTGCTTGAACAGAGAGCCTGAAATCTTTTTTCTTCGATGAATCACATGGGCACATCATTGTGGTTGAAATGATTGTCTAAATCTGGTGCCTTTTCTTCCGTGTATATGATTCCATTTACACCTTAGCTTGATGAATTATGTTGAAATGTAAATGATGTGTGCTCTTAACAGTTAGGAAAATAGTACAAGAAATGAAAAGTTTAATATGGATTTTGAAGATCAATCATTATAACGTATTCTGTACAGTATATGTTGGCATGTGGATGTATGTCTTCTATATGCACTCGTCGACATACATAAGTTTAAAGTTCTTCTGTATACATTCCTGAAATTAGATACCAATTAAAGTTCTGTAAATGAAGTGTTCTATTAATTTGCATTAGTTTTTCTGGAAAATGTTTGATGAGTGAACACATATCCTATGAACTCATATGAAAAGATTAAGAGATAGACCTCAATTTAGTTTTCTTTGTTATATCTCTAATTCCAATGCATCTAAGGTTTAAATTGCAACAAATATCTGTTCAATATTTTTTAGTTATCTCATCTGCGAATCTCTATCTTGTGCGGGGTAATTGTTTTTGCTTTAGGTGCATCTTATGGATTAATAGTTCATGTACAAGTCACTGATGAAGTACAGTTTTGTTGCAGATAATGTTGAGATCGAAGCAATTAGGCACTCTTTCTCACTGTGCTAGGTCCTTTCTTCTTAGTAATTCGAGGTGTGGCAGTGGAGATGGGGCTTCATGTACTTGCTCTGAAGATGAAACTTGTGCTTCAAAACGGCAGTCTAGCAGCAGCAATATCCGACCTCAAGAAAAGAAATTCAGTGTAACATCTGCACCTGTATCCAATCCAGGATCATCCTGTTTCAGAAATGCAACTGAATCAGTCAGCCATCACAGCTCTGAGACTCGTAGCTACACAGCTCCAGCCTCACATGTCTATCCCCCTTCTTTGATTTCGGGTTTCAGTTCTTTAAATGGAAAAGTCAATGGTAGTAGTAACAATGATCGTTCCTCTCAAAATGAGCTTGTGCATGCATCCAAGCTGACTACTGAACAATTTATCAGGGGAGGAAGGTCAACTGCAAGCCTGTTGTCTGATTTTGTGAATTACAGGGTTCCAACTGCAGATGGACAGAGTCTTCACGCATCCCAGTGCGATGTGGACTCCGCATCCCGGAGCTGTGTGGTTGACTCCTCAAAGTCATTATCCGATATAAAGTCTTCTAAAGGCAAAACTCAAGATAAAGCTAGTTATTCCAGGATCCAGGAAAACTCGTCTTTTGGCACTTTAGGTGAGCCGGATGGAATTTCTTCTACACACAATGATCCTGGAGTAAAAGCTATGAAGCCCAGTTCGGTGAAAGCAAAGAAAAATATTCCTGGAACTTCTGAAATGCTGCACAGATCCCCTCTGGATATGCAGGGTAAACCCAGAAGGCAATGTGTGCCCCAGAAAGTAAAATCTGATTCTGTTGGCTTCGTATCTGATATGAAGTCTGGTGGAAAAACCTCCGAAAGGAAAATGGCACCTGGTATTCCAGTGGATATCAGTTCTGCTAATAAATCGCAGCATCCAACAGAATCTATAGGATTGCAAGTTAGAGGTAGGACATCTGGCACTAGATCTGTGAATGCTGGACGTGTAGTTGAACAGTATCGCCAGACCTTGCAGCAGCTTAAGTGGGGATTTTCAGTGGAGGTGGCTTTGGATAATCTTCACTGTAAGTTGGATGCTTTTCAAGCCAATCAAGTATTAAAATTGCTCCGTGATCCCTCTGTTGCTCTTAAATTTTTCAATTGGTTGAAGCGTCAGGCCAGGTTCAAGCATGATGAACACACTTACACCACGATGATTGGTATTCTTGGACAAGCCAGGCAATTTGGTGCCATGAGAGGACTTCTACAAGAAATGGTCAAGGATGGGTGTCAACCAACTGTGGTGACATATAATCGACTCATCCATGCCTATGGCCGTGCTAACTATATAAGTGAAGCTGTTAAGGTGTTTCAGCAGATGCAGGAAGCTGGATATGAGCCAGATCGAGTTACCTATTGCACGCTCATTGATATGTATGCAAAAGGTGGATTTCTTGAAGTTGCACTAGACTTGTATCAAAGGATGCAGGAAGTAGGCCTCTCTCCTGACACCTTCACATATAGTGCAATGGTCAATTGCCTTGGGAAAAGTGGTCATTTAGCTGCTGCCGACAAGCTCTTCTCTGAGATGATTGAACGGGGCTGTGTTCCCAACCTAGTCACATATAATATCATGATTGCTCTGCAGGCAAAAGCTAGGAACTATCCAAATGCAGTGAAACTTTACAGGGACATGCAAGCTGCTGGATTTCGGCCCGATAAGATCACTTACAGCATTGTTATGGAGGTCCTTGGTCATGTTGGTCATCTTGAGGAAGCGGAAGCTGTGTTTGTAGAGATGCAGAAGGATTGGGTACCTGATGAACCTGTATATGGACTTCTAGTGGACATGTGGGGTAAAGCCGGTAATGTGGAGAGGGCTTGGGCTTGGTATCATTCTATGCTTGATGCTGGCCTGCGGCCTAACGTGCCAACATGCAATTCACTCTTGAGTGCCTTTCTTAGGGTTCAAAGGTTTTCTGATGCTTTTGCTATCCTCCAAAACATGCTTGGCTTGGGTCTGATTCCCTCTCTCCAGACCTATACCCTGCTTCTCAGCTGTTGTACGGAGAGTCGTGCACAAATGGGCTTGTGTTGTCAGCTCATGGCTATTTCTGGGCACCCTGTGAACACCTTCCTGCTGTCTCTACCAGATGCTGAACCGGGTGGGCGGAATGTGAGGGACCATGCCAGGAGTTTCTTGGATTTGATGCACAGTGAGGACAGGGAGAGTAAGAGGGGTCTTGTGGATGCTGTCATAGATTTCCTTCACAAGTCAGGTCTTAAAGAGGAAGCTGGATCTGTTTGGGAGGCAGCAGCTCAGCGGAATGTTTACCCTGATTCAGTCAAGGAGAAGAGCTCTTCCTATTGGCTTATCAACCTCCACGTAATGTCAGAGGGAACTGCAGTGACAGCACTGTCGAGAACTCTTGCCTGGTTCCGACAACAACTGCTAGCCTCAGGAGCAGGGCCGGACAGGATTGACATCATTACTGGTTGGGGAAGGCGAAGCAGAGTTACAGGCTCATCATTGGTTAGGCAGTCTGTTCAGGAGCTGTTATGTATCTGTCGGTTTCCATTCTTCACCGAACATGGCAACTCGGGATGTTTTGTGGGATGTGGTGAACCTCTTAATAGGTGGCTACTCAATTCTTATGTGGAGCGCATGCATCTACTTTAATTGGTGCGGCCGCACATGTATTCATAATTAACGATGCCATTTTCACTATAAGAGGAAATTTTGTAGCATAATCAACTGGTCTGTAGGCAGACCAGATGACTGTTGTTTATTATGAGGTACCTGATTTATTCAATTATGCCTGTTTTGTTGTGGCCAAGCTTATCTCTTTATCGTTGTCTTGTAAAGATGGCCGCACATGTGTTCGATTTTTAATATCATCCTTTTATGAATTGTCTTGGTTCTCTGTCAATCATTTGTGGCTTGATTAGGAGAAAGTTAAATGGGTTAGTATTAGATTTGGAATGTTTGAAGATGATGGTAGACTAGAGCCAAGACGAGACCTCAGAACAGTTAGTTTTAAGCAATCTATCCCGCGCGCGCATGCACAACTTCAAATTATTCAATAAGCCAGCCAAGAAGGCACTCAAAATTCAATCGCAAAGTAAGAGGCAAATACAAATCCTACTTAATCATATATGGAAAACTCGATCAACCTATTGTATCTAGGATTATCACATAGGATAAACTTCTAGCTATTGGCAATATAGCCAATGTGCTTGGAGCCTTGGAACTTGCCAATCATGTAAGTTTTCCAAATTAAATTCCCATTCTCTAAACTATACAATTAATAGTCCTGTCTATTAAACGGGAAAAACAAGGAACATTCACACATTACAACAATAATGAGCTTTTCTTGTTCAACTATGAACGCAATATATATGTTCGTTTTAGTCGATCTTTGACTCAGATGTTGGCAAATACTTTAGACAAATGTCCATTTTGACCTCTAACACTCAGAATCGGGAACTTATGACTCAAGACCTCCTCCTGTCCCCTCCCTCTCTCACACTCAGAATCGGGAACTTATGACTCAAGATCCTTGCGTTTCACTAGCTAGCAGTGTCCTTGTTAGGATATATATGTGCCAGCTGCTAACATGCATGCTATTATAGCATTTCTGTAATATTTTGCCTTGCCCGGCCACTTTGGCAATAATTTGTAAGCGTTTTTAATTCATCTTTAATTGTGTGGAGACTGGAGGGTGAGGGTGAGGGTGGGGGTGGATCATCAGGTAGCTGGCTATTTAAAAATAAAGAACAATATGGAAAGGCCAGCAGCGCGGCTGCAAGTCTGGTATGCTAACATTCTTATCTGTACGCAAATACAAATCCTGTTCAATTTCTTGATCATTGCAGCCAAGGAGGCTGATGACTGTTGATGAGAACCTGAAGCCTCATCGCTGTTCCTGTTAAAGGTTGGTCAAGCTGTTGATGTAGTGGGACAATTAAGCTGGAAGTCCAAAAACCATCACTGGGTTTCAGACTCATTCCACACCTGTTCTACTTGCATAGTTGCATGCAGCAGGGGAGAGAGCTGAACTTGCCACAGAAAACTAAAACTTTTCGACGTCCAGGTTAACTCCATTTTGGACTTGTGAAAGATATGTGACACCAGCCTCCAGGAGAAGGAAATATTCCCACTCACTCACCTGATAACCACCTTTTGGACGTCCAGCTTAACTCCATTTTCCGAACTTTTTGAGTCATCCTTGTGAAGCAGGGTGCCTCAAGTAAAACTTACTTTCTCAGCAATGTCTTTGAGGGAGAGCAATGAAGCCATGAAGAAGGATTAATCCTCTCTTCCCGACTGCTGCTTGCCCTGTAAGTTCATCTCATCCCCTACTACATCCTCTATAATCTCACTCATACACATCTAACAAAAATAGAACAATCTCCTTGATGCTATTTAGAAACTGTGTAAAATAGCTCTAATGCCTTGTCCTTTTTATTCGCTGAAATTTCGGTGATTTGTAGACAAGGATCCTAGCTTTCGTTTCGACGGCGAAGAAGGATGCCGAGCTCCAACAACTTACGTTGTTAATCGCATGGTAGGCCAGCCATCCTCTTGATGTTACCTCTTGTTGTAAAACTTTATATTAGAGCTTCTGAAAGCTAACTAGTTTCACTTGCTACTAATCCCAGTGTTATGAACAGAATGAAGTCTTCACCATTTTGAAAGACCAGTCTATCCGAAACTTATACCACAGCCCATCACTCAATTTTTTGGACCAGATGACTCTGATGTTTCAATCCAACTCTGCAACTTTAAGACCCAGGCTTACAGAGGATACCATTTGCTCCGGCACAAGAACCTCATCTCCATTGTGGACCTCGGCCCACAGAACTTTCAGCGTCAACAAATATGGTGATTTAGATCTCCGGATTGCACCTCCTCAACCACATAATCTAAATTGACACTGCACGTTGGGCCCAGCGGCACTGTTGGCGTCATATAACTTCTTCTATACTAGTTAACTTTTTTCTTGTTTCCAGTGTTTCACCGGTCCGTTTGGACTGCCGGAATGGGAGTGAATCCGGTGAATCCCGGAATCGACGGATTCCGGATTCTCGGATTTCACCGTTTGGCTCACCGGCGGATTCCATTTTCGGCGTCCGCTCGGTCCCAAAGTGGATACCGTGGATTCTGGATCCCGGATTCCATCTGGAATCCGGTCCAAACGGAACCCGAATGAAAGAGACAAGTATGAAAATTTACGTTGAAAGAGCCAACATTCAAAAATATTGTTTTGGATTAATTCGTTCTTGGTAGTTAAGTTTGTGTGCTTGCTGCTCTCTAGATGCTGTTCTTTTCTTAATGGAATTCCGACTATTCTCCTCCAACTTCTAGCTCAACCGAAATGAGTGCTATATTATCGCCCGTATACTGTGCATTGTGGGGATGGTGCAGGTGTGTGACCTCCAACTTTTTCATAAAAGCTACAGTTGCGGCCTTGAATGTCGTGTCTTTTGTTTGGCTTCCTTGCTTCCTTGAATCTTCTATAGTGGTCAAGTATGGGTTATGAACAACATTGAGGTTGGATTTTGTTGGGTGTTATTTTTTGAATGGAAAAGTTCATGGTGACATGTGAATCTCATGTATACAGCAATCCATTTTTTTGTAGAAGAAGATACTGGCTAGAGAAAATATTCAGTGGGAGGTGGCACGCGCCCATTTTGTTGGGTGTTATTCTTGTGTGGATTAAAAAAGCCTATGTGTTGTTAAGTGGTCTTCAGATCCCGTACAATTCTTTCCCTGAAATTCCCACTGCAATACCCAATCTCCCACCCTTCCTTATAATTCAGTCTATTGATTGGGATGTGTTAGCATGCCACGTTAGTATATCAATGTTAGTATGCATCGGATGGCTTTGCTATCCATCACAGTGGATGTCAATGCCATTATGGAGATAAATATTTTCAGGGTCCCCATATGCAAATAAACCAATGGGGGGGTCCTTATATGCCAAAAGTTAAAGCAGGGGTGGATTTTGGCAGAAATTCCGGACCACATAGGCCATTTGCACAAAAACCCGCCCATTCAAGGCTTTATATAGAGTTAGGACCAGGGGTCCATTTTGAAAAAAAATCCTTGATTTATGTGTTACTGATAGGCCAAAATCAAGGGTTTTTTTGCCTTGATTTATGTGTACCTCAAAGTTGAAATTATTATGATCTTCAAAAATGTAGTTACTAATAGGCCTAAATGGGGGCCTAGTAGTCTTACATATTTTGCTATTCACATGCATCGTAGTTACAATAAAAAGCGTACAGAGTAGAGGTTTACTCTTCACATAGAACTAAAGCTCCCGATACATAGGCATTATGGACATTTTAGTGCTAATTAAATGAAACTCCTTAAAGAGATATACACAACAGCTTAATGAAAGAGACAACATGTGGTTTGTCCATGCTCATAAAGGCTGATTATGTGATAATAAAGATACAAGATACGTGCTCCATGTGCTCTAAATTAATTGATAATAAAAATGGGTTTTCATGTCTAATTTGCTTATTAAACAATTGGTGTAGCTATTAGCACTTAAATGAAATGATGAAATTCTCCCTCGACTCTTTTTTCCCCCTCCTTTCTTGCATTCTTCCACCCACTGCAATCACAATCTTCAACAAGGCCCTCCTCTTTAGTCATTAAACATGGTTAGTGCAAGGAATCAATAGCAATATTCAGTATCATGAACCCATAAAGCCAAACAATTAATTGACAGCTAGAATCTTAAAAAAAGGTCGGGATCAATGGTGCATCGATGTGCATATATTATACCTCATAAACTTGTCCAAAGGATCTCGGCTTAGGTGATGCTTGTTTTGTACCATGTCACCAGTCGCCTCACTCTTAGCTCTTTCACAACATGGGGAACATTATGCCCGGCATATGCTCTAAGTCCCACAACTAAAGAAGGAGGCGACTAGTGAAACATAGGCACATTTGTTAATGGAGGAACAAAGATGCTTATATCACATCCATGGCAAGGTTGATTGTGTTAGAAAGGGCATTATATAGAAGTCAGATGGAGAAAAGAAATGATCCATGTGTGACCAGTCTTCCCTACTAACCACTCGTCAATAATGAAGCATGGCGAGATAATAATGTCTCAATGACAATGACAGGACTATATTATTGTCCTGCACTTGCTGTTTAGGTAGAGGTTTATTTCAGTGGGACATGATTATATTATTTCAATGGGACAGGTTCAACATTTGCTTTAATAATATCTCAATGACATGACTATATTATTGTCTTGCACTTGCTGTTTAGGTAGAGGTTTATTTCAATGGGACATGACTATATTATTTCAATGGGACAGGTTCAGCATTTACTTTAATAATATTTCAATGGGACAGGTTCAACATTTACTTTAATAATATTTCAATGGGACAGGTTCAACATTTGCTTTAATAATGTCTCAATGTCAGGACTATATTATTGTCTTGCACTTGCTGTTTAGGTAGAGATTTATTTCAATGGGACAAGACTATATTATTGTCCTTTGAGCTGTTTAGTCCCGAGTTCAATAGGACAGCACACCTGGTGCTTTGAAATTGGTATTGCTTTAATAAGCATATAACATGACTATATTATTTTCCTTTTAGCTGTTTAGTCACGGGCTCAATGGGACATCTTTGAAATCATGATTTGCTTTCATAAGCATCTAACATGACAAATCAACTCTTTTTGAAGTCACGGGCTATGGTTGCTCAGAGGGGACACATGTCACCCCTGATTTGCTTTAATAAGCATCTTCAAGGACAAATCAAGCGAAGTGACCACTCGACATGAAAGCAGTATTGAACTACAACATTCTCTAAATAAAATACGATAACATCAAGTTTTTGTAGCAATTTGATCTCTAAATTGTTTGTGTAACACTACAAACAATACGAAAAGTTTGTTTGGAACTTTATCATCATTCTAGATTGATTTGGTTTGGAAAGTTGCGATTTTTTATGACTTGGAAATGGCCACAATTCCAAATGTTAGATCTTGCTAGATCTTGTTTTCCTATGATATTCTTCCTGCTGCTATGTCTCAAAATTCTGAGCAGAGAAGGGAATATGTACCTGTTTATATTTGGCATGCATGTTGTATAAGTGATACTTGGTTCCAAAATCTGTTTAATAATAATGCCTACTAATAGTAATGCTATTACTTTTTTGTAGACGAAGAGGTACTGGCACAAGAAGCAGAACTTGGACCTCCTGAACTCGAAGACAACTCTGAACAAATGATAATAGAAGATGAACATGGGTTGAATGTGAATCAACAAGTCATACATGTCGATGTTAGTCAAATAACTCAAACGCACAATTCAGAGATCAAATTGCTACGTGAATGTGGAATGACTTTTTGGCGACTAGCCATGATCCTTTGCTATCATATAGTGTAGACTTTTGATATTGTATGTAGTGCTGCTTTAGACGACAAACGAGATTTATCGTATTGTATTTGGAGAATGTTTTAGTTCAATAATGCCTTTAATGTTACATGTGTTTTAAATCTCTAATTTCTATCATTTTGATTAAGTTAAGAGTTAAATGTATGTTTGGGTTATGAAAAAAATTATGTCTTTAATATTTACATATGTACTTGTATTAAAAAAATTATGAGATTTAATAACTCGAAAATAGTAAATTACAAATAAGATGTAAAACTCATATATTAATGGCCACTTCCGTGCATAGATGCAAAACAATGATAACTAGTTAATAAAATTAAACTCATTGAAAACAAAAACTATAGTTACAAACCAAACACATTTTCATGTTTTCATTTTCAGGATATAGTTTTTTAACATTTCAAACCAAACGTGTTTTCATATTTTCATTTTTAGAAAATGAAAACGGAAAACAGAAAATGAAAACATGAAATATTTTCCAAAACCAAACAACACCAAAGTCTTTTTGTTCCTAGATGTGTAAATGGTAGGGTTGATTGGGTTGCTAGGCAAGCCCGTCAGTTGTCCTTTTTGTTTTCTGCTCCATCTGGAGCAGGAAGGTTCTGACCTCCTAATTCCCTTCAGGGTTTTGCAACCGCCAAGGCTTAACTTTTCAAAAAAAGAAGAAGAAAAAGGATATGATAAGAAGCAAAGTCTGTTTTTGTAGCTACAAGACACCAATTGTGTTGATATTTTCTATAGAGTGCTGATTTTACTGATTCCTCCATCTTGAATTGTGCATTTTTTTAGTGGGTAGAGAGGCATGAGTAGAAGGTCATGTATGATGTTTATTATTTCTTGTGTATAGACATCCTATCTCGAATTTGTTGGGACAACTGAGAATTTATGTTTTACTAACAAAATTTGCAATGAGAATTGTGGTTCTAAGCTATAATTTGTCTGCATTACTACCAAAGGACATCTGTATCTTGACATTGCCTTTTGCTTCATTGAAGTGGATCTTTTGGTGACATTCCTTGCAGTTTATGCAGATAATGTGGCAATGTAACTGATAAATGATGACAATGCCATGTGACAATGGAAAATAAAAAACGAGACCTTGAAATCCAGCGTCATCATTCCTGAGTAGGTTAAGTGACATCAAAGCTGACTTCTACATTTGTAATGCAAACTTCTTGTATGCCATGAACCAGTGGAGCGCAGAAAAGCAGGTTGGATGCTGGTGCAAAAGAATTTGGGGTGTGTGGCAATTTGTATATTATCAGTATCATCACTTATGATCATTGTCCATTGCCTTGAGTCTTTATAGACCCAATATTGGAAGTACAGTTCTTCCCAATCTTCTTTGAACTACAATTGTTGAAATCAGGATGAACCAAATTCTGATGCAGGTCAGGATGAACCAACAGAGGAGGCTGAACAAGTGGGACATCCAAGGCGTTCGGAGCGAACTCGGTTCCCGTCAGTTCGAATTAGGTCTCCGGACGACCGTGTCCGTCGGATGTCATAACTTTTGATCATGGTGTCCAATCGAGACATATGAGGTGTCTAATCGACCGGCTCGGCAAGCTCTACAAGATTCGTGGGGAGGCCTCCCCACGATCCAAGGCGTTCTGAGCCCAAATTCCTTTTTCTGATGCCCGAAAATTCTGTTTTATTAAAAACTTTCCATATTTGGCAGTTTTTTTTTTCATAACTAGGTTTTTTTTTCCAATTTTGGCAATTTGATTAATAGTTTGTTTGGGACTTATTCCTATCTTTAGGCAATTTGAGTTCATCTATAACTAGGACTCTCTTTAATCTATAAAAGGAGATCTAGGGTTTGTTTTGAAGCCAGTTTTTGATTAATAAAGAATTGAGTAGTCTTCTCCTCTTGAGAATTCTGATTTTCTCTCTCATAGAGAGGACGGTTGTCTCTTCCGTCGAGAGGCCTCCCACTTCACGCTCACCCTGCGCCAAATTCCTTCCCAAAAAAGCCATCAACATGTCAAATGTGCAGCAGAAGTTGTGATCCTCCCGCTATTCTTTCACCGAGGATTTCATCATGATTTTAATCTTTGATCTTAGCCAGTTTATTGGAAATATTTACCTCAATTTTGGCTCACTACTCTACTCATTTGACTAGCTCTATACTCAGCTTGATCCCATGAGGATGCTCAGGATGACCTTCATTCAAACCCAATCCGTTAAAAGATGCATGGGCCAGGCTAAAGTGCTTTTTGTCCAAGCCCGGTGTCCATTGTTGGCCCTCGAATAAACATCAACTGACTCCATTGCCGGATCCAATCGACAACAATCTGGTTTGGGTCATCGTAATAAAACTCTAGCTCTCACCCTTGGGGGCTGTTTGTTTCATTGGAAACTTGGCTGGAACGGGTGGAATGGAATGTGATTCCATCACTTCATTTGTTTGTTTCACTGGAATGGGTTCCATTCCACTCCAAACCCATTCCAGAGTAGCCACTTTCCACTAGCACTTTCCAACGAAATGTCACATTCCACCGTTATTTTCCAGCGCCCGAGGGGATTCGATTCCAGCCTTAGCGGAGAACCCGAGTGATGTTGCTCTCCGCCGCCATCAGTTCTCTCGGGATGGCTTCTTCCTCCTTCATCCTTCGCCACCAGATCTAGGACCCCCTCCCTCCCCTGGTTCTCTCATTCCGCCAGCGCTTCAGGAAACCATGAGATCCTCTCCTCCAACCTCAAGCGGTCGCCCTTCTGCCTCGCCGGCGCCATCAAGAGACAACGGCGCGTACCTGGATCTCGTGGCCTGCGATCATTCGTTCCTCTTTGCCCTTCTTCCTCACTGGCACCGTCAAGAGACCACATGACATACCTAGATCTCCCTAGGCTGCGATCATTCGTTCCTCTCTGCCCTTCTTCCTCATTGGCGCCAGTAAGAGACCACGGGACATACCTAGATCTCCCTAGGCTGCGATCATTCGTTCCTCTCTTCCCTTCTTCCTCACCGGCGCCGCCACTCCAGGAGTTGTGGCGCATGGTGAGCGTGAAGGTGGTGGCCTCTCGACGGGAGAGATGTCCGTCCTCTCTGTGGGAAAGAAAACCAGAATTCTCAAGAGGAGAAAACTACTCAAATCCTTATTAATCCAAAAACTGTCTCCAAAAACAAACCCTATATCTCCTTTTATAGATTAAGGAGAGACTCACTTACAGATGGACTCAAACTGCATAAACATAGAAACTAATACCAAGCAAACTATTAATCAAACTACCCTGAATTAAGGAAAAAGGAAACTGTCAAATATGGAAAGTCCTAAATAAGGAAAACTACCAAATATGGAAAGCTCAACTAAAAACTGAATTTTCGAACATCAGACGAAGGAATTTGGACTCGAGACGCCTTGGGTCATGAGGGATCTAGATCCTGATGATTCTTGTAGGGCTCACCGTGCCAGTTGATTTGATACCTCATATGCCCCAATCGGACACCGGAATCAAAAGTTATGTCCATCCGACGGCCACGGTCGTCCAGAGACCTGATTCGGACTGACGAAAACCGGGTGCGTTCAGATCGCCTTGGGACCCTCGCCGGTCCAGCCTCCTCTGCTGGTTCAACCTGCTCAGCTGCTTGTCCTGCATCAAGTTGTAGGCCTACTGCTTCTGATCCCAATACGAGGGAAGATATGAGGAACTCATCCACCTAAGGTCATCCTACTACCTGATCCCCATCTATTGATAATTTGTTTTTCATGAGTAGTAGCTTTGGGCTTGATTATGACATATATATATATATATATATATATATATATATATATATATATATATATATATATGATCCCCTACTCTGATTTCTTTTGCTCTCTTTGTAACGAGAGTGCCATTTTTATGTTCCTATGCATTGGGCTTTGTCTGATCCCATGTTCTCTGGTTTCTTCTGCATGCTGTGCTTTCCATTGGATGTGAATATGATCCCATGTTCTCTGGTTTCTTCTACATGCTGTGCTTTCCATTGGATGTGAATATGATCCCATGTTCTCTGGTTTCTTCTGTCCGTTGCGCTCTGCATTGGATATATATCTAAGCCAAAACACTTGCTTTTTACTGCTGTGATGTGAATCTGAGTCAAAATTCTTGTTTTTTGGTTTGCTGGAATTCTAATTTTGATGCTTCGATGGTTTGATTGAATTCAACTCAATTGATATTTAAGTTTTTGAGAAATGGGAGATGATGCGACTATAATGTTTAATTTGTTGTCTTGGATGGCCACTTGAATTGCAACCATCCACCTGCCATTTTTATGTTCTTATGCATTGGGCTTTGTTTGATCCATGTTCTCTGGTTTCTTTTGCTAGTAGCATGGATGAAATTACTAGAAGAATATATTGTTGGCTAGTAGCATGGTTTGAACGTATTGTCTGAATGAGATGTTAGCATTATGGTGGGTTTTCTTTAAACATCTACTTACTTTATGATAACATTATGGTGGCTTTTTTTGGTGGTAAGTTGGCATAACAGTATTGAGTTTTCTTTAAATTTATGAAGTTTTGTGTAGTATGATCATGGATGCTTGGAATGTATTGTCTGAATGAGATGTTTGTATACAAGTAGGACAAATTTGTGGAGTATGATCAATGCAAATGGATGGCTTGGATTGTAACAGCCTCCGCCATCCGGGGCCGCTCAGGGCCTGCGGGCTCCGTTCAGGATCCATCCGAGAGCCCCACCCGACATAATATTGTCCGTGTCACACCCCGACCCAGAAAACCCATCCGGTCCGGGGCGTGAGGCGACTAAACCTATTTTTAAAATCGAACGGTGAGAGTCTCCCATGTATTTCTCAATTTGAACCCTTTACAGTTATAATCTTCACGATAAATTAAAACGATAAATCTAACAGTCATAAATTCAACAAGAATACTGGCAGAAACTGAGGAAGGCTTATTGCTTGGGTATGAATCTGCTATCACACGTTTCACTAATTAGTACATGTTCTGATACAATACTTTCATCGACCCTCATTACATAAATTAATACAGATAATCAAATCCTCGAAATGGGAAATTATACATTTAATGAAACTGCAGATGTACAACTATTAACAAAAGGGAAACTCCATGGTCGTCAAGTACTCCTCGAAACTCCAAGTCCGCGATCACCTCGAGAATGGCGTGCCATGCCCAGAAGATCACCTGAAAGGAAAGAACTGCATCGACCTGCATCGCCGATGCAGCCCGGGTATGAGTGAGCAACAAAGCGAAGTAGGGTTCTACGCTATTCTACGACACACTGAAGGGAGGAAAACAACAACTGTGTTGTCTCTCCACCTAAGTCTAAGGAATGCCAAGGGTCTCATAACCCTATCGATGTCCCAAGGGCTCATGTCATGAAACCTCTCTCCTGAATATGTTATCAGGAGGCCACGGAACAGTAACATGCAGGATCACCCTTACCCAAGCAGGATTCCCATGTCTTGGGGACCCACGTCGGTAACGCATCGACATCCATCCTTAGCACTTGACATTGGAGAAACAACACGACCTCTAAACCTCAAACAATATAATATTCCAATCCGACTACTTAATAATCCTCGAATGATCATATTTACTAACATTTGAGGTTGTTGTTATAGTCGACCATGTTTGATATTCTTGTACTTGAGCTGTAGAGGTCGTGTGTCGAGGTACTTGGGTGTCGATGTTCGCCTGGAGGGCATGTGGCCGAACTAGGTAACCGGGTAAGCAATCCCACGTAGATAATAACTATATTATTAACCCTTATAAGACACAATACGTTTTAAAACCGTGATGGTATTGACCCGTAAGAAAACTCCAAGGTTAAACGTGCCGGGATGGGTGACCCATCGGAAAGTGTAGGCCTATTAGTCGGATTGTGTCAGCGAGGACGCGGGTAAGCGTGCTTGCTTGGATTGTCAAATTGAAGCTTGTTGATTACAATTGGTTATGTTGCAAATCTGATGCCTTTGCATCTCGCTGATTTTGTTAAAATCTGGTCCCCTTGTTGGATTGCTGCAAATTGCAGCTTATCGGCTTCGTTGCAAATCTAAAACTCCAGCTCTCACCCTTAATCCAACGGCCCAGATCCTTAGCTTCACATTCTCCCCGCTTCCAATCTGCTCCGGCCGGCGCTGATCCATCGGTTCCAACTGTTCATCAACAGCCAATGTTCCTCCCCGCTTCCAATCTGCTTCGGCCGGCGCTGGCGTCTCAATCTCCGCCCCTCGTAGTATTGTCCTATGCGTCCGGTAACTTGCGGCCCCGCCTCCCTGTCTTGTCCTCCTCGAGGTTGGGTTTAGTTCGGTGCATGGCGAACCAGAGGCGGGTAAAGATGGTGGCGAAGCAGATAAGAAGGGAGCTATCGGATATGCTCCTCACGGATAAGGTGCTTCAGTACGCAGTCTTGCCCGAGGCATCCCTAGGCGCTGATCGGTACCTCTCCTCCCTCACCACCATCAGCGACGTCGAAATTTCTGGCGACCTCCAGGTGCCCCTCTTGCCTTATTCTTTGTAGAAAAACTGGATATTTCGGGCATAGGAGGTCGAGATTTTAGAAGTCTATTGAACAAACATTACGGCTTTGTCTATGTTAAGGATGCCAGGTGCTTCGTTTAATTGATCAGAACATTTCATGCTGCTAATCGTATACGCGAATGGTGTTTTGGCGCAAGAACATTGATTGATAAGCTGGGATTGTTGGATTTGGACTACGATTAGAGTTCGAGTTGGACGTCTATTAGTGGTTCGACCAATTTCTAGTCCAAGGAGGATGGGCATGCAGAGTCACTCTTAGGGCCAGTCCTCTATAAATACAGGGTGAGACCTAGGGTTTCGAGACACAGACACAGACACTCTACAATATACGCATGACTCTTAGGGCCAGTCCTCTCATATACGTGAGTGCTGGGAATGCTGGAGATCGTGTTCTTGTGTTGTGGATCTGAGGTGCTGTTCTAGTAATAGCATCCACCACGGGCAAACGAGGAGGCGAGGATAAGCGTTCTAAGAAGATCCTAGGCGCGAATCAAGGTATGCTAATCTAAGTCTTCCGTTGCGTTCTTGATGTGTTGTAGCATATCCTACAAGGATAATAAATAAAACATTGGCTTAAAAGACTATGCAAAGTTTATATCTTGAAATTGGCTTAGGGTGAGATGAAACGTTTGGGAGATGTAATCCATAAGACAAGGGAGTCTACCATGCTCTTTATGGGCATAAATTATATTTCAAAATATGATGGGCTGACATCTTGGATGATCGTTTACCCACGAGATAAAGAAAGGAAAGATTGCAAGGGAAAACAAATGTTACCCTCTGGTGGTGAAAAAGTTGATGCCTTCTTTAAGGGTAAAAGTGACTGGCGTGTGTTTATGTTTTGTTAGTAGAAACAAAGCTACTACTGCTCTCGATTTTTCAAGACAAAATAGAGGTCTCTAATTGCTAAGCATTTACTCCTTTTAGGTTCTTTTGGTATCGAACTCAAGCTGCACAGGTCTCCTTAAATTCTATTGAATTTTTCCTTATCCATCTTTAGTTCTACTGAGGGATATCTACATAACATGCAAAGAAGGCATTTTGCTCCTTTTCTGTTGGTTGATGTTGGTAGTCACTGGCTTATCAATGTTGGTTTTTCATTGTCATTGTTTTTCTATGTTCTCAGTTCATCGGTCTGGGTCTGCCGAGTTCATCATAAAATGTTGGATGGAAAGTTTTGTTTTTAGTTAAATAACATAGCACACTATTGATATCTGCTAGTGGTTGTATAAGGATTATGAGTATTGTCTCAAGATTCTTCAAAGTGATACAACATGTGTACTTGGTTATCAGGCAATTATATACTATTTTCTCTCTTATAGTCTCATTAACACTAGTGGCACTAGTGATGTTAAAATTGAGTTGCTACGGAACTAGGAAATGCATAGTGCTGTTAAAATTAAGTTGCTACGGAACTAGGAAATGCATTGAGAAAATCTTTGGAGCCTGTGCGTGCAGTCAAAATTAGTTATTCCTGGAGTAACAGGGCCTATTATTTCCCTTCCATCTTGTCAATATAACATCTCCAACAATACTCGAGATTTGGAATTATAACTCACTGAAGCTGATGTGCTTCTTTTCCACTCTTTTGTTCTCCTAGGTTGTGAAGGTGTATGTATCCGTTTTTGGTGATGAAAGAGGTAGGGAGGTAGCTATTGCTGGACTGAAGTCAAAAGCAAAGTATGTCCGGAGTGAATTGGGCAGGCGTATGAAGTTGCGACTAACTCCTGAAGTACGCTTTATTGAAGATGAGTCTCTTGAGAGAGGCAGCAGGGTAAATGAAAACTTTATGCATCCCTTTGGAAGTTTTTTCTCTCTGTTTTCTGCTATCAACCTTCTCTTCCACCGAATATTATTGACTACGTGTTTTGTAATTTTATTTTATTTTTTCCAAGGGGGCCTTGTAAGGGAGCACAATGGTTTCATGGTGTATTCCTCTCAAGTGGCCTGCGAAAAGAGAAAATAAGTCTATATAATTTGGCTTGATGAAGAACAAAGACTTAAAAATTGTGCCTTTTATTACATCCAGAATTAAAATGAAATAATTTGAATCACTTAAGACATTTGCATCTTAGTAGCCTGACTTAAAGGTAGAGTTTATCACATTTAAAGTTTCAGTTAGCTCCTTCTTAGCTGGCCTTGTTTTTAAAGAATTTCTTGCAACTAACTGCATTTCACATTGTCAAAAATGTCTAACATTTTGTTTTGCAGGTGATTGCCATACTAGACAGGTTAAAAGAAGAGAAGAATAATCCAGAAAATAGAGATTCACAGGAATCTGAACCATCCAATTCACCTGATGAAGATGGAGACTGGGATAAGGATGAACCCGATGAAGGCATCATTTACATAAAGTAACTGACCATGTTTCTTGACAGCATGAGAGAATTGGTTATGGCTTATCCTGAAAGAGCAAGCTTTCCAGTGTTGTCATTTGATCAATTTCTTTCAAAAAAAAAACAGCAGATAGGTTTTGTTAGCATTTTTGGCATTTGTGTCTTTCATTTAAGCCTTGCTTACTAATCTGTATAATTATGACCAAGAACGGTTTGTAGGTTCTGCTTGATGCTATTGGCATATTTTATTCCTTGGTCCACATCAAAACATAGCTCTGAAAGGCTTTTCTGATGCCTTTGCTGTTTGTGATTGTAATCTAACTCATAGTACTCCGTTTAGTGTTTTGACTCCTTATTACAAAGAAGATGCTCTCTACTCCGAGGAGGAACTTAACAAAGAAAATGAAGATGGGATTTCAATTTTGTTCTATTTACAGAAGATATATCCAGGTAATTTCCTAGGTCCTATATTGTATTTTGGCTATAAAGCTTATCTTTTCTCCTAATTGGTATGAACACTTGAACAGTATGACATTTTGCTTGAAAATTTCTGTCCAGATGAATGGAAAAATTTCTGGGAACGTATAGATAGACCAAAGCATGAGAACACAGTCAGGGCTGATTTGGTTCGTCAATGGGTATCATACAGAGGGCAAACATTGGCAAGGACAGGTAATTGAATTTTGATAGATATCCTTGTGCTATTTAATTTTTGACTAATCTGCATTGATGTTTCCTGTATTTCACCAGTGAGAGGAATGATGTACTACAGGCAGGCCCTTGAGCTACAATGTTTTCTGGATATGGCTGAAGATCGGGGTTTGTGAAATCTTTTATGCTTAGTGCAAAGAGTATTTTAGAATATTTTTGCAACTCTTGTCTAGACAATGATAATTAGCTAAAATGATACGTACTTTCAATTTCTGCTTTCTACTTCACAGCTATAATGGACGGCTACAGAACAATCGCGAGCGACAAGCATTACCAGAATCAGATTACTCTTGCTGCACGATCGCAAGCTGTTGCTGATATGAAGTTCACCTATGTTGTTTCATGTCAAGTTTATGGCATGCAAAAGAAGTCCAGTGAGCTTCGAGATAAAAGTTGCTACTAGAATATTCTAAATCTCATGTTGACGTAATCCCTCTGTTTCTCTCTGAGATATATTTTGAGTGCCTATTGTTTTTTTTTTTTGTTTTTTTTATATTCTTTCTGACATATATAGGTACCCATCATTAGGTATTGCTTACATTGATGAGAGAGAGGAGACAGTTAACGGAAAATCAGAAAAAGTGTATTATTCTGTCCTTGTTAAAGGAGTTGACAAGTTGGATGAGGTACTTAACTTGTGTTGATTTCTAAATGTTATAAGCTTTTAATCTTATCTTGAACAGGGTATTTGTTGCTTATAATTTGGAAAGTAGCAACCCTGATTACATTCCATTTAGATTATGCTTTCAAACATAGTGCAAGATTTTTGTGGCATAACCAAGGAAAATGGGATCTGTTTCACTTGTAGTTTCATCTTAGATTGATTTTTTTGCTTCTACCTAGATGCAAACTTTGAATCTTTATTTGCTTTATTTGCTTGCTTTGTTCTTTTTATGGATAAACTTGTGCAGTAAACCACTTGTATACATATCTCATTGTTGCATCTATTCATCCTTAAGCTGGTTTAGTCTGGGCATTCCTTCTTGTAAAGTTCATTGTTACTATGCCTTTATAGTGTGTTCTATGTTTTGCTCCATTATCAAGTCCGTCATAAGCTTGTAACAACTACGTTAGGCTCATTTTTGGCATATTTATGCTTGCTTAATAAATTGAATGATCATAATAATTGTTGCTTTCTTTTATTTCTCTGATACATTGTCATCATTAAATAACCAAGTGCATAAATTTGTTTATTTATTTCCTGGAAACTTGTAATTTTTTAGCTATGAGAGCATTGATTTATAATGATTGAGTGTTTTCTTGCTAATGATGTAAAGTGTAGCTAAGCTGAAAGAGATTTTAGGCACATCCATAGAGGGTCTTAGCAAATATCAACTATTGCGAGGAACTTGACAAGCATCTTCTGTTATGCGTTTATAATGGGAGATCTGAATGCAAATGATTTTGTTTAGTTGGTTTGTCAGGTTGGAAGCTCTGCGGTAAAGAAATGTGTTTTTTGGTTGTATCTATAGTATTTATTTTATGCCTCGCTGCCCTGAATTTCTTGTCACTACGTCTTTTTCTAAACGAAGGATTGCAGGGACCTGGCACTGGCTGAACCAATCCTTTGTGCTGACAGCACCAGTGGCTGTAGACAAACAGAGTGGTCGTGAGCAGTTGGGGAGAGGGGAAGAAGAGGAGGAGAGTTCGCGGGGTTTGTGGTTTAGACAGCCAGCTTAGGCAGCGAGGTGCAAGGCGCTGCCAGTGGTTGGGCGTGTGCATATGGGAAAGACCTGCATGGGTTGGGAACGGATCGATTTACGGTTTTTACATACTTAACATTTGGTAAATGGGGTTTACATTGAACCCGTTCAAATTAGACCTGAAACCTATTATGTTAGGTCTGTTTAAAGATATTTATCAGATAATCGATCGGTCTCTCCTGAAACCTGTTAATAGATCTGTGCCAGGACATGCCATTTATCATGCCAATAAATCACCGGTACGATATATGCGATTTATCGTGTTGCCAAGAAGGAATTTCAATTTGTGGAGTGGATTACGTCCTTGAAATCTTGTTTAGGATCTGAGTTCATTGCTTAGCTTCTGAAAAGGATCATTTGTGATGAAAAGAAGATAGTTATTTAAATGGCTCTGGAAGGAAGGTTCAGAAAAAATTGAAACAGAATCATATGGACAGATATAAAAACTCAAGATTGGTTTAGTCAGTAGAGGCTGAAATGAGGTCTTGGAAGTCCTTACTTCTTTCTAGGAGATGAGCTCAGTAACAGCAACTAATAAATAGTCTATTTATGACAATCATCTTGGTGATCTCGATATAGGGTTTTTCTTGCATCGTATATGCATTTGATGCTACAGCTCAATGTTCTTGGTTGTTATGGCCATGTTGCTCCCAAACACAGCAATTCATAGTAACTCGAAAAGTAAACTCATCTTCTGTGGTAAATATGAAATTCACTTTTCTACTTCATTTCCTTATTCACTTCCTTTATTAGGAAATCTATCACATTAAGCTCCCTGGCCCTCCAACTGCTATTGGTGAAGGAAAACCTGAAAACCAAAATCATGCCATAATTTTCACCCGTGGAGAAGCACTTCAAACAATAGACATGAATCAGGTATTAGACATTTGCACTCAGAAAGTGACTGTCATTGGCAATGGCAATTCAACCCATACCTTCTTTCAGGATAATTACCTTGAAGAAGCATTCAAAATGAGAAATGTTTTGGAGGAGTTTCTAGTATGTCGTCAACATCGGCCTACAATACTAGGGCTTCGGGAGCGCATATTCACGGGAAGTTGTGATCTTGCTATGTCCTTATAACATTAAAGCCAATTTTCGGAACACTTGGTTGTGATGACATGGTAAATGTTTCTTCTTGTAACTTCTTGTTGTTTACTGTAACGCCCCGGCCCTCCACTGGGCCTCCAAAGGGGGTGGATTGTGAGGCCCGCTGGGTCTACCGTGCGACAAGATGCCCGCGCCTGGAGGGCGGGGCTGAGTCGGGTAGCCGGGTAAGCAATCCCACAACGCCTGGGTATGGTCCGAGGTTCGATATAAGTATATAGTAAGCCCTTAATAGACACAACGCGTTTTAAAGCCGTGATGGCAATGAACCGTAGAAAAACTCCAGTGTTAAGCGTGCTTGGGCTGGAGTAGATTTGGGAGGGATGTAAAATCCCGAAATTGAAAGATGCCCTAGAGTTCACGTTGGGTTAAGACTCTAATTAGGTTAGTAAATCTGTAGGTTATAAGCCTAATTGATTGGGTTAGTCTAGAGTACTTAATTGAGACCTAATTGTAAGAGTTGAGTCGATTAAGACTCTATTTAGATCTAAAATCCCAATAATTATAAGTTGGGTTGAATCCAATTAGAATTAGGTCTAGTCAACTAAGTCTATTAAAAGGTGGAGTTTAAGTTCTTATTAATAACCAATTGGATTAGGTTAGAATCCATTAGGACTCTAATTATTAGAATCCAGATTTCTATTACTTATAAAAGCTACAGCCCTTATTTTAGGGTTTTATTCGTATCTTTCTCCTCTCTTTCTTCAAGTCTTCAAGAGAGCTTTGGAGGGGCTGTTCGGTTGGCTGTAAGGGTTCAATACTAGGGCTTTTGAAGGACAAGTAAGGTAGGTACACAAGTAGTAGATGATATCTAGACTTGAGTATCTATTTTTCTTAGTTTTAGGGTTTTAAACTTCAGTTTTCACGTTGTTACAGTGTTAGGTCAAGAAGTTTCCTTTTGTTCCAGTTTAACATGTACGAAACTAGCACTTCATGCTATGGGTTACATCGTAAGCATCAAACTGAATTTCAGATATCGTTATCGCTGAATTCAGATCTTTGATTTTAGGTTTATGTTGTTATTTTTTTAGATTTCGGACTCTAGATTTCAGATTTATGAGTCGTGTTATGGATGTGGCTTTGAACTGTTGTTTGCTTATTCTAGAGGACTGATTTCAAGAAATCAGACCTTCCTATGTACTTAGTTACTAAGTTTGCTGCCATGTATGTTTGATCCTTAGTCTAAAAGTGATGTCTAATGTATTTATGATAGATTCCAATGAAATATTAGACCTACTACCATGTATGCTTGTTTTCAGCTATATGGAGCATACCCTTGTAGATTTCCTCGCAGACTTTTAGAGTTTTGAGTATTAGAATTTGACATTATCTTGCAAGCTTTAAGTCATCGTGTAGCAGTTTGCTTAGACATTATAATGCAGATTTGTAATGTTTCATTACCGTATTCTTAAGTGTGCAATTTTCTGATTTATAAGTCTTTAAAGTTCGGTCTACGAAAGATTTATAATGTTCAAGTTTTCAGTTATTAAATATGCAAATTTCTTACTTTCTTTTAAATATTCAGCAGTTTGATCAGTTTATGTTAGTTTCATATTGTTTACGAACATACATCAGTTTATGAGTTTATAATGCAAAGCTTTTGAGGCACAACATCTCATATGAATGTAAAGTCATGCATCGTTGCTATTCGGAAGTTGCCACCAAGGTGGTATGACACCTAAGATTGTCCTTAGTTGTTGTGGCTAAACAACTGAGGATGAGTACTTAAAGGGTTCATTGTTTGGTCAAGACCAACTGTGGGTCCTGGGCGTTTGAGTCCGAAAGAGCCGAGGCTCGACCTTATGCTAGCATGAGTAAGGATAGTTATCCCAAGTGCACGTGGGGTGCTATCACCAGACACCGCTATAGTACTCGGCGGTAGAGCCAAAAAGATGCATCTCATTATATCATGCATCAAAGTTCATGTCATGCAAGAGCTTAAAGTGATTTATGGGCATGAAAAGTTCAGTTTTTAAGTTTAATAAAGTGTTATCATTCTCTTTCTCAAGTAATGTGTTTTAATTCCGTTTTGTTTTGTAAACACTTTTGTTTGGATATCATTCTATTATGTGTTGTTTTCTACTGGGCTTTATGCTCATGAGATAGATGGTTTTTTTCAGATACCCAAGATTCTGCGTAGACGCGGGGATGGGAGTAGAGAAGATAAGAGTTTAGAACTAGTTTATAGTTTCTTTCAGTTTAATCATGTTTTATGTGATTCTTTTAGGAAAGTTATTTCAGTTTAAGGTCCGAGTTACTTTTTAGTCAATTTCTCTTTTTCCAGAACATTGTCTTAGTTTGATTGTCAATAAGAGTTTCTCTTTCTAATATGATATTTCTTTTAGTCAAACATTATTAGTCTGTGTGTTTCGTCTCGTGTCATGTTAGAGGATAAGGTTTCCTTTACAGGATTCGGGTCGTTACAATAAGCTGATGTCTTCTCTTTTATGCTTCAGTGTTTCTTCTCTTGCCTGGTTCATGTCCAATCAAGAGACAAGTTTCGTTACTATTGGACAAAGGATTCTTGCAAACCCTCTCAAGTATGTAGTCATTCCTTCAATAGAGAGTTTCACTAAGTAGTTTATTATTCTTCAAACCAAGTCTAGCCCTATTTGCGCAAATATGAGACATGCATGAATACTATAGTAGCTCTCTTATTACCTTGTTTGTACCTCTCTTGATCATTGAGTTATACTATGAGCTTAGGAATCGTCATAATTTCTGGTGCTGTTTAAGACCCATTGTTCTTTAGGAATTTAGGATAGGTGGTAATGTAACAGGACATGCATGTTTTCCCAGGAGGGGATGAAATCCACAGAATGATTTAATTAAAATCTTCCTGTTATTTCAAGTGGATGGCTAGAAGCTTGATTAACTGAAAAGATCATGTATCAGTTTTATGATATGATGTAGTTATAATGCTGTTTACTCCAAAGTATTTACGGGCCTTAGATTCCTTTTCCGGTTGATTGAGTAGCACTATATGTCTGAGGCGATCTAGATTTTTTCCCGAGATTGCAATTCTACTCTCTCATGATCAAGGTTGCCATTGCATATCACTTGTAGCTATCTGGTCCCTGGGTTTGTTTTGCTATGGAATATAAGATGGTTATCTCGAATCTTTGATTTGAATCCTGTCCACCATGTTTTAATGTAGGTTCGTGTTCGTGTCCTTTGATCTGTAAAGTTTTGATAAGGAACTCTAGCACCCCATGCCATTTCATGGAGAAAATATTAATACGGTTTCAACTTTCAAAAAAGGGGCCTGTATTATGAACAGATTTTTTAGAGTGAGCAGCCTGCAATATAATAATGAGTGCCTTGTAGTCAGCAACTCTTGGTGCATTGCATTCTTCTTTGTATAAACTTGGTGGTTAGTATATGGTAAGCCTGAAAAACAATATTCTCTAGCAATACTAGAGCGTTGAATCTATCTGATGTGATTTTGTGGAGCAAAAAAGCCGCATCATGGTACAAACCTTAGTCTCAAATCACCGCAGTCTCAAATCACCGCAGCAATGTTGTGTACGCTGATAAATTCTTTCAAGGTAGGCATCATGCCATGTAAGACGGGAATAACATCGAGTTTTAGAGACTTGTTCACCATTATACCATATTAATTTCGTAGCAAGCTGTGTAGCATCCTTTGTTGCTGATTCTGAAATGATTGTTTAGTATCTACAGTAATTATGGAATGCTGGCTATGGTATGTTAACTTTTGTAACATCATAATATCTTGTCAACATTAATTTGTTTATTGTCCAAATACAGAGTCCGCTTCCATTATGGCCATCCTGATGTATTTGATAGAATCTTTCACATTACTAGAAGTGGCATAAGCAAAGCTTCAAAAATCATTAATTTGAGTGAGGATATGTTTGCCGGTAAGCATTTGAATATCTGCTCCCTTGATACGTAATGTATATTTTTGTGGTTAATCCTGGGCTTTTTTAGGCTATAACTCGACGCTACGTGGTGGAAATGTTACTCATCATGAATATATGCAAGTGGGAAAGGGACGTGATGTGGGAATGAATCAGATATCAGTTTTTGAGGCGAAGGTAGCAAATGGAAATGGAGAACAAACACTAAGTCGTGATGTTTATTGGCTGGGACGTAGATTTGACTTCTACAGAATGTTATCTTTCTACTTCACGACAGTGGGCTTCTATTTTAGTAGCATGGTATGCATTACCATCTCACCAAACTTCTACCTTATGTATACTCCTTTTTGTTCAGAATGATCATAACATATTTTTTGAAATTTTAGTTAGTTAATTGTGTTTACACTTGCTAAAAATCATTTTCTTCATGGCGAGTTTCCATGTGCTTTAACTAATGCTACCTCTATATAGCCATGCAAACAAAAGCCTTTTTCATTAATATGCTACTTTGTAGTTCTTGTATGAGGCTTATAGAATCTGAGACTTGCTTACTGTTGGTGGGGATCTCATGTAAAGTTTGGTTTTTGTTGTTTGCTTCCTCTGCATAGTGTGCATAGGCTTAAAGGTAACTGAAATATTCTTCTCTTGAAATCAAGGCTTTCAGTGCCAATGGCTCATGGCGAGCCTGCGTTTGGAAAGCACGGATGCAGCAAGATTGAGGGTGAGATAGAGAAAGGACAGAGACATAGGAGATGCGAGGTCAGATGGCGTCGGAAGGAGAGGAGAGCTTTTAGTTGGTGTTCAGACAAGTTTATGTGTGGAGAGAAGAAGGGTAGAATTGTTAGATCTAGATCTTTTTGTGTGAAGTATGAAGTAGGTGTCAAATGCCAACTTTATGGCAATAAGTGAAAAACGAAAAACCCTGCTTTTGTGGGTTTCTTGTAGTTCAGCTTGCGCTTGATTCAGAAATGCGATAAATCCACTCTCCATGTAATGTTATGATAGGAACAAGGAAAAACTGGTAAATTACCAGCATGATGCGTACTAGGCGTAGGCCTATCTCTTTGTTAAAGGTGAGTATGCAGATTTTGGAAAAGCTCCTTTAACTAGAACAAAACTGCAAACCATAATGTTATTTTACTATTGATGTTGAAGTAGCTTAACTTTTGTTGCCTCTTGCAATTGATGAGGTAGTAAAAGCAATTAGACTTAGGGTGACATGGTTGGTAACAAAGTATTAGTTAATTGTCCTGCTAGACTTGTTGATATACAAGCTTAATTTATAATATTAACTGCAAAGACCATGTACCATTCAGTAGACATACTTTGGAATATTCCCCTCTTGAGATTGGACATACCTTAGCATATTTGTCAGTTGTTCTGCTAGTAGTTTGAAGTGGTCGACACAAGTGAAGAATGTCCTCGGGAATTATGTGCAAGATGTGTCATGCTGAAATGGGTGTGGAATGATGCTCTAGCCATTTCTAGCACTGCATTCATTAGTTAATTTCTGAAGTAAACCCCACTGTTGTTGATTTGATTGAGGTATATTAAAACTAAACAGAATAAAATGATTCAGTTGCCTGAGCAGTGCCAGGCTAAATTTTGTTTTAAAAGTACCTGGCCAATTTTTAGTGAAAGCTATTTAAGGGGCATAATAACTTTTCCTTTTACCTCTTCCAGGTTACTGTACTCACTGTGTATGTGTTCTTGTACGGTCGGTTGTATTTGGTTATGAGTGGTTTGGAAATCGTTCAGCAGAATAAGTCTCTTGAAATTGCCCTTGCATCGCAGTCTGTTTTTCAGCTTTGCTTGTTACTGGTTCTGCCTATGGTTATGGAAGTTGGCTTAGAGAAGGGATTTCGCACGGCCTTGGGCGAGTTTATAATCATGCAGTTGCAGCTGGCCCCTGTCTTCTTTACCTTCCAGCTTGGGACAAAGGCCCACTATTATGGAAGGACAATACTTCATGGAGGTGCAAAATATCGGGCAACTGGCCGTGGGTTTGTAGTGTTTCATGCAAAATTTGCTGACAACTTATAGGATGTACTCACGCAACTATTTTGTGAAGGGGTTAGAACTGATGATACTCTTGGTTGTGTATGAAGTGTATGGGCAGTGATATCGTAGCTCAAATGTGTATTTGTTTGTCACATTCTCCATGTGGTTCTTGGTCACCTCCTGGTTATTTGCACCCTTCATTTTCAACCCATCGGGCTTCGAGTGGCAGAAGACCGTCGATGATTGGAAAGATTGGAGGAGATGGATGGGAAACCGTGGTGGAATAGGGATAGCAGTGGATAGGAGTTGGGAATCTTGGTGGGAGAGTGAACAGGAACATTTGAAGTACACGAGTATCCATGGCCGTTTTGTGGAAATCATTCTTGCACTTCACTTTCTGATCTACCAGTATGGCATTGTTTACCACCTTAACATAGCTCATCACAGCAGAAGTATTCTGGTAATACTTCTAGTATCACATGTTAACATTTTTTTTCCTTCTGGTAGACATATGTATTCTAATCAGACCTATACTGTTGCCTTGTAGGTGTATGGACTTTCTTGGTTGGTTATGTTAACAGTTCTTTTAGTCCTAAAGGTATGCGACAAACAGTCTTTCAGAGGTTTTGTATGTCAGTGACATCCTTTTCAATCTATCACTCTGCTTCCGCATCCTTTCTCAATGCAATTTCATATGAAGCACACCTTTGTCACCACAATGCGATATGCCTATAATTAGCAAGTATGATCTAAGAAATCAAAAGAATCCTGACACATTTTGACTATGGGATAAGATAGCAGATCTTTGAGAAGGAAATATAAATATCTGAGAGCCTTCTTCATGCAAGCCTCATCTGTGACAGCTTAACAAAAACAAATTTCTCTGTTTTGTGTTGGTCAAATAAGCCTAAATCATGCATTCTTTGACATTGAGTTGGCATAGGGAAGCAGGTTTTACTGTCTCTCTAGTCCAGTTTGGTTTTCTTAATCTGGTCTCATCTTTTCCCTTGTTAGATTGCCTCAATGGGGCGGCGAACATTTGGCATGGACTTTCAGCTGATGTTCCAAATCCTAAAGGGACTTCTCGTACTCGGCTTTGTATCTGTGATGACTGTTCTCTTTGTGGTATGTGGCCTCACCATAGTTGACGTCTTTGTTGGCATACTGGGCTTTATGCCTACTGGTTGGTCTCTTCTTCTGGTGAGTGTGCCCTTAATGCTAATTTTGTATCCTCTACTATAGAGAATAAAACAGTTGGATTATGATTCTGCCATCAGGCACTAACTTTCCTTATTTCTTAGCACTACTGAAGATTGGTCAAGCCTCCAGACCATGCCTGAGGAAGGTGGGATTCTGGGACTCTATCAAGGAGCTAGGAAGAGCTTACGAGTATGTCATGGGCCTTATGATTTTCACGCCCATAGTGGTCCTATCATGGTTCCCTTTTGTTTCAGAGTTCCAGACGAGGTTGCTCTTCAACCAAGCGTTCAGTCGAGGTCTCCAGATTTCAAGGATTCTTGCAGGGAGGAAGGAGAGCAATGCTGCCTACAGTTGAAACAACACTATGCATTGTTTGTACTATTGCCATCACATTTTCCTTCTCGGTGATTATGTGTTTCATATGATTCTTTGAGGGTGACATGTCTTGGATTTTTCGCAGCCAACTGTTCTACCACCCCTCTTACGAGGGATCGAAGAATTACTTGTAAGAGATTCAGAGGCTTGAATTTTTCATGGGTCAGCACATTTTAGCTCCTCATGGAACTCCCATTTGTCTGTGCTCTTCTTGGATGATAACAGCATTTCTAAGATAGATTACTGGCTGGGGCCATTCATATATCATGTAAGTTGTGCTACTGCAATTGATTGTGAAGTCCATGTCTGAAGGTTCTCTTGGCATTCAAAAGTCTCAAGGAAGTTGAATAATAAAAATGTGAGTCATGTTTATTTCTACGTCTTGACATCATCCATGATCATTAAGATGCCATATCAGCACTCAGGCTTCTCACATTTCTATGAAGTAGTTGCAGGCTTCTCCCTGGTACAAGATAACAAAAAGTTCCGGGATTACAACTTCGACCACCTGGTGCTAGGGCCAGTTGACAGAGAAAAAAATAAATGCAAAGTGCACACAATAATTGAAAAAGTTGTTTTTCTTGACATATCAAGGATCAATACCACCAATATGCCCAATAAGCACAGCAAATATTTTACAAGTGTCACCTAGAAGAATGTACCAAACACACAAATGTAGCATTTTCATATGTTCTTCTCTACTAGCTTCATCAGTCTGTGTTTGATCCTTATGGATTCATCATGCATCGGCATACTCATTACTGATGCAATGTCTTCTTGTAATAGCTAGATGCCCGTTCGCCTATGCTGGTCCCTGAAATGTATCCACTGGTCCAAGCATTCTGCGGATGAAAACAAGTGACTTTGCCTTGATAACTCAACATATATAGAACATTCGTGCCTTCAATGAAATCAGAACAACAAACATGCCACCTTCAATCACATAAAGAATGCCCGATACTAGGTCAGAAGCTTTTAGCCTGTTAGTACTGTTCTATCTTATATGAATTTTGCTTGATTCTTGAAATGCCTAAAGATTTTGACAACCATTTGGATTTACAATTAGGCTAGCACTCTGTCCTCCTCCCACCCAAATGATAACTTGTATATAGTCTTTGTATTCCTGTCGAAGCTTGAAGGCTCGCTCAAAAGCTGAGCCTCCAAGGACAGAAAAATAGGACCACTAGAGGCTTCAAAACAGTATGAATTTCAATCGTCAGAGGCCGAAGATAGAAATAGGACCACGAGTTCGACATGAAGTGGACACATGGATCAGGAAATAATGATATAATAATAAACAACTATGCAGTGATCTTTGCCAGTATAGACCATATATAAGCTCAATTAAAAAGATGTATGTATAAAGCATAAACCACGTAAAGACAGTGCCTAAAGTTGATACGACAGTGCCTAAAGTTGTATTCAAATTGCAGGCTGTTGATTTCTGCGATTCAGCATAATTACAAAATGATCTCATCTTCTGTTAGCAGAAAGAATAAAGTTAAGGCAGTCTTCATGGAGGACATTACCTGAAAGTTGAAACCACCAGTGATTCCATCAACATTAAGCACCTGCGAAAAAATTCAGTAACTCTATCATAGCAGCAATGGATTTAGTAGCTGATGTTGTAGCATAGAAGTATGAGATAATTACCTCTCCAGCAAAAAATAAATTAGGCCTCGTCCTGCTTTCCATGGTGCTAAGTGAGATCTTCACAAGCAGAAGGGCAAAATCAAGCATCAAGAAGACAGTCGAGTTCTACCAAAGTATGCATTGACTAATATATATACCTCTGTGAGAGGAACCCCTCCAGCAGTCACAAATTCTTCTTTGAATTGGCCCTTCATTCAGAAAACAAAAGTAGAATTTACACGCCAGTTTGGATGAGAGATCCAGGCATATGATGAACATACAAAGAAACAAAACAAAAGCATCTGCTGCATACCTTTCCTTCCACTCTAAACGGGAATTGCTTCAGAAGAAAAGCAATGGAATTCAAGGAGCTATTTGAAATGGACGCCCATAATATATCTCCGCATATACCCTGAAACAATAAGAATCATCTTAATCCAAAAGTTATAGACAAAGGGAAACTTTATATTAGTAGCACAAATTAAAAGATTACTGCCTCGTGCTCCAAAAGAAATCTCCAGAATCTTTTCACCAAACCAAGTTGCAAGGGAAAGGTGTTGTTTGCCTTCTGCTTCTGCACTGACCGTGGCACTAGTTAGTATGTGTGGAAAGTTAAATTAGCGCACTCAATCCTAAAAATTGAGAGAAAAGTTTGCTGTTTAGTGATCACAACCTTTGCCTTTTAATTTTCGAAAGAAATAGTAGCAAGCATGCCATGCTCGTCTTAGAGGAGAAAGGCATATAAAAGAACTAGGCAAGCACAATAAAACCTCAGCGATGTCTACTTATACCTATTCATTACAACTAATAAACTATTCAAGAATCAACAACAGCAGTACATAATACCCTCAAATGTATAGCGGACCAACATTGGTTTCTATGTTACAACATGATTAGGTGTTATATCGGAAAATTTAATTTGTCAGCTTGGTGTGGTTGATCCTGCTAATAAGACCTAAGAAAATGCATGCTCCTATTTGAGGCTGTCCATTATTGATAATCACATGATATCATTTTTCTTAAAACACTGGGATAATTGCAGCACAATTATCATAAGCAAGGTTTGCCAATTCGGTTGGGACGGACTGGCACATAGTGATTATGTGCCGCAGCATGATGCCTGTATCGAGGCAAACCTTGTGTCGATATATGTATAAGCTTAGAAGAGCTTTGTGCCATTGACACAAAGTCTGTGCCCAGCATTGGCACATGCTGTGCCGTGCCCACCGGCATGTATTGAGCCGACCATAGATGGCTACTAGCCTACTACACATGGCACCAGCAGGGTAACCCTTGATCACAAGATAAATGAGAGGCAGCACAAATTCAAAGAGAACGTAAAAGGGTTTGTATCATGACCTTACAATTGTTATATGATGCACAGAAAGGTAACAAAAGACTAATCATGCTAAAACCTAGTTTGTTGACTAGTGTCGAGGAATAAATTTTAGCAGAATCAGTGGTAATTGGAGCAGAAAATTGGTGCACATTAAAAGCTTTGAAATGAAGCATAAAAGGTGTAATACTGTTGAAGTGTCTACTTTGTAAGCATAGAGTACAGAATCAGGTGAATAGTTATGACAACAAAGTAGATACAACGAAAAATAGCGTGGAAACTCAGAGAGCAAGAGACCAAGAGTGATAGTAAAAGTCAAGCTTACCAATCTATAAACCTCGTCATGTGGATTAATTACTTTTACACCAAATGGCACTATATCACCCTCTAGAGAACAGTCCAATCTTAAGATTATTCGTGAACGCAAATTGATCTATTACAATCATTACCCTCAAAATTTGCAAACGTTCAAGTTCTGAGGATGTGCCATTGAAGGTAGAAAGAAGATATAGTTCTAAGAGCAGAAGAAGCTACCACTACTACCTTGTATAAGAGGATAATCACAGAATAGTGCTAATGAATGAACAACAAATGCAGCTTGATAAAGTTGAAGGCAAGAACCAAGAAAGGAACTATACCGCATGTTGATCTTTATGTCGAAAAAGCATTTGCTTCACGTCTTCTATATTAATGTCAGGAGTGAAATCTACAAAAAGCATCCCTGCAATTGAACCCAGAAAAATAAAAATGGGCTAATAATCTAATAACTCTGACAACAAAGAGATACCTGTTCTAGCAACTTTGACCTATTAAGATGAGGAGAGGCCGGAAGAGAGAAAGGAGAGAAGCAGAAAAAAGCAGAGTGGTTTAGGGAGAGAAGAGGAGAGGTCTAGGGAAGACATGGATGAGAGAGGAGAATGGAAAAAAAAATAGCAAAAATGAATCATTAAGTCATGCCAAGGCTTTTCAACCTGCACGGACCCATACAGGTCCGGCATGGACCGTTATGGCGGTGCTACCATCCTGGTCAAGTTCCTGCACGGGTTAGGCCACCGGTACGGCAAGCCTTGATTGAACCCATAACAGTTTCCAGTAAGACTCCTTGACTGTTATTGCTTCATGCATTTTCTTGGAACAATTAGTGTTCGGAAATTGTTTACCAAAAGAATAAACAGAAACTGTGAACTTCCAGATATCAAATTAGAAAGGATCCATATAGGTTACGACAAATTAATGGAAGTGCCTTCAATTTCTTACCATAAAGAAGCCTCACCTTGACAATAATATCAGAAGCCTACATATCTCAGTACCTTTTTTCACAATCAAAACTATTAAAAGTAGCCATTTCTTGAAATTCTACCTTTATAGTGGGAAAGGAATAGATCCCGTGCGCCCCAAGCAGATAGCTGTAGAATTGCAGGCCCACTAAGACCCCAGTGAGTCACTAATAGAGGGCCAACCTGGAAACTCACATCCACGATTTACTACCAAGCGTGTCATAATTTTAAGAGGTGAAAAAAGAAGAACTACATGCCTGTGTAAATTGCGGTATATTTCTTTTGACGTTTTCAAGTTTCAGCTTTGCTCTAACCTTTGCAAATGTAACCTAATCATGACCGGGAAAAAATTAGGAGTACACCCCATGCAGATGTAAACAATGTATAGATGGACATAGTTACGAAGATAACTGGTAATCCCCTGCTAAGACCAGGAATACATCAAATGCAGAAAAAAAAATCAGTCGGATGATATTTTTATTCTGGAATCAAAAGTAATATAGTAAATCAATTTAAAAACAAGTAGCTCTTAGAGATAGAAAGAGAGAGGAGGGGGGGGGGGGGGGGGGGGGGGTTAAAGAAAGAGCATCAATTTTCCCATTTTCCCATAAGGTACAAAGAAAAAAAATTCTACAGGATGTCATTGCTTAAAGAATGAGTAGATTATCTACTGTACCACACATATTGGAAAACAGAAAAGATGTTCTTTACCTATGGATTAACAAACAGTCAATTTCTTTATGAATCTTGTTGTATATATTTATTTGTGCAATCATTGGTCGTGTGACACTGTGACCTACATTCAGAATGACAATAATCTTACTTTGGTTTCCCTTCAGCCCAGATACCAAAGGAAGAAATTAAGTGAGATGTTCAACATTTCAACGAGGATGTGAGATTTGATAAATAGCTAGCATGTCATGTCCATAATCATTTAATTTGGAAGATGAAGGGCAACAATTCAATTTGTCTACAAAAAGATGATTACCCCAGACAAACTTGCGAGTTGTGTATCCCCAACTTTGAATGTAAATAAGCTAGGCATGGGGTCTATAATTGAATGTTCAAGCTGGAGAGCGATTTTATATCCCTGCAATAAGAAGACCACATATTTCATATGAAGCAAGAAATATGCACCCCATGAAAGGAGATCTAATAACCTGTTGGCTACTCCCAGTAGCGAGGAGTACATAATCAGCTCCCAAATATTCCACCAAATCAACAGTGCGCTTCTCAATCTTCAGTTGAAATTTCCCGTTAGTTTCATTTGATGCCTCGGAAACAACCTTCCCAGTCTGCAGTAAAACTTAAGAACATGTACTTCAGCCCCATTTGTCAACATAAACAGCATTAAGTCCCTTGACCTAAATGACATTTTCTACTCAAAATTGGAACAGGTGTGACATAACTAAAAAGTCCATATCTAGTGCATACATACTATAGAGACTCGAAATGCAAACCATTGCATCGAAATCTTGTTGACAAAATCAATCTTTGTTGCAAGAAAAGGAAACAAATTCCACAATTACACAAAAGCTAGTGCACTGGAAGCTCAGCTGGGATATGCACATTGAACTTACTGGCACTGGTAACAAGGTTTAGAAATATCTGCTACTAAGAATCAAATGTTTTGACAAACACAGCACTTCAGGGCCTAATACACACATCGGGCGCAGAGTTTGTGTGAATAGTGAATACATGTATCTGCTAGTAAATTATCCTCACGATACTTGCCGATCTCCATGGACTGATACGGTAAATCACAAGCCTAGGCATAATGTGGATAACAACTCATAACAAGGTCTAAAATATCTGCTATCGAAGATAAAAAATTTTGCCTTCACGGAGCTCTTCATGGCCTGATACATAAATCGGCCTGAAGTTTGTACCAATACATCTATTGTGCCAGGAAATTACCCACCCGATACCTGCTGATCAGCATTGAAGTACGATAATCACTAGCCCAGGCATAATATGAAATTGCCTCTATAACGCATCACCCATCACCCACAGCCCATCAAAAGCTTAGGAAATAACGGCATTTAAGATATTTCGCTACCCTTGATTTAGTTTCTACCGTGGTTAGGTCATTTTCATCGAGCAGATGATGACAAAAGGACATTCTTGACATAATTCCTTGGAATATGTAATTATGAAGAATGTAAGGAGAAATGTGTGAATATCCACTTTTGTATGGATAAACATGAAATTTATCCTAAACTTTTTGCCATAACACCCTCTAGCAAAGTTGTAATGATAATCCATTTGCTAGAAATAAAGGTAGCTCTCTTAGGATTCACAACTGGATCTCAATGGTGTATAATTTATAACCTATGTTCTCCTTATGTCAGATTTCCACAAAAGAGAATCCAACAGCAATTAAGGTCTGAAATCAGTAAAAGATGTTTGAAACAAGTTTTAAACTTAGCTTGATTAACACTTTTACTGCAACAATCAAATTGCTGCATAGCACCTCAGTTCCTTTAAGCCTTTAGCTGTAGTACTACAGTTCTAGGTCACAACCTCAAAGAAGAAGATGATGTTGGGGTCGTGACACAAACAGACCCATATTAGTTCTAAAATTTATACCACGCATATAAAAGGGCATGAAAACCACATAAAATAAGATACAACCAGCAATTAGATCAATGCATTCATAATAATCAAGTCAGAATGTAAAATTGGTGCATAAAATGCTAAGTTGCCAGTGGGTTCTTTATGAATTTATTGAAGCCAATAATCTACATGACTAAAATAACATGCTCTATTGTCACGATTAGCAGTTGATAGAGTCTTGAGACATACCTCCTCTCCTTGCTGCTTCTTGAAGAAGACAATCTACGACAGAGGATGAATTGTTGCTGACCGGGAAAACTCTTCCATCCTCCTCAATCTGATGCAAAAATTAAAAGTGTGCTCAACCAAAGATAAGAAGAAAGCAATATTCGTGGCATTGTTGATATAACCTTCAGCTCAACCCCATGACTAGAAAACCAATTCATGGTATCTTGCGGACCATGAACGCCAAAGAATGACCCTTTCAGTTCTTTGTGTCCTCTAGGATAGTTTTCAGCCAGCACCTGTAAGAAGAACGCCCAAACTTAAATCGGATGCTTTCTCTAGCATGCAAATACAATTAAAGGAAGCTAAATATAAATAAAAGATAAGACTTCTATATTAACTAGCCAAAGATACTGGTACTTTATGAACCTATAGTATAAATTAGCCAAAGATACTGGTAATTTATGATCAAGGAGTTCCATCCATACATAATGGTGTGGATGGATTACCGTGTCATTCACACACTCTGTGAGGTCACTTATATGAATAAGTGACAGCATGGTCTGTGCTAGTCTCAGATGTTCGCACGATAAGTATCAAGCGGCATGGAGCATGCCGACCACCAAGAAAATTCATCTGTTCGCTTTGAGGATTAGTTTGTCGGTACCATGCTGATGCCGAAAATCCATGAAGGTGTTAATCTGTTTGTTAAATGTTAGAAATTTGTGTTTGCAGCCACCTCTATTCCCTCGGGCAATCTATGCCAACCAACATGAAAATCCATGTATGCACGTATCTGTTTGCTAAATGTTAGATATTTGTTTATGCAAGCATCTCTATTCCCTCCTGCAATCTATGCCGACCAACACGAAAATCCATGTATCCATGTAATTTTTGTGCTAAATGTTAGTTTCATTAATGATCAATGGTGAAGTTCACATATCCAAATAAGTACAAGAGTTTTGTATTTATAGGATGCGACAGTGCATAGCATAAAATCTAACATAGAAACCAATGCATTCCTTTGTATATGAATAGTAACTTGGATCACAATGCCAAGTGGAACTGTGTGCCCCACAAGGCAAATACCATGTCATAATTTACTAGCATAGTCTTGTTGTCCAGTCCTACCAATCCAGTTTAATTTAAGACTCGCATAATTCGAATCCAAATCACAACTGCTTAAACGAGGATTTTTTTTTGAAAATCAGATAGCCGAAGGCAGAAAAACCCTCAACAAACCTTGTACATAACTGTGTGATGTCATGGCACAATAAAACTAGCTCTCAAATGCTCAATCCTCGAAGCATGCATTCCGAGGCAATATCTCTAGAACCTTAGCACAAAAACGCTGGCTTGAGTAAGCATAGGTTCATGAAGACCGATACTTATCATGTTAGTAGGATATCAGCATGATGCATATAGTGTTGGCACACCCCGTTCGAAGCAACACTGGCCATGACCACACTGTCCATTCTAATAACCGACACCGGCACGAAGCATGCCAACGACACAGTAATCCATGGACGGGTTCTCAGGCATGCTAACATATGCCTCCTGTTCCAACCAAAACTTTTCTCAAGTGAAACCTTATAGGAGCCCCGTCCGAATTGGCTGATTCGAGGGACTTGACCTGATCACAGTGGGCGGTCCAAGTGGGATCTGCCTACTCTAGCCTTGGAGTAGGACTCCTAACTGTCCTACTAGGCTTCCTAGTTGGATTACTTTCCTAGTTCTATCTTTTAGGATAAACTGCTTTCCTAGTTCTAGTTGTTAATTTGTTTTCTAGTTAAAGCAGGCTTATTAGTTACTTTTGTATTAGGACTCCTACTTACTAAGTAAGAGGGATGAGGACTATGATAGGTCTTGTGCGGCTGTGCCTATAAATATTTGGGTCATGAGCGTCTTCGTTAGGCAATCAATGAATGAATTGATCAGCTTAGTATATTTGATGAGTAGTAGAAGGCTTAACCATCTATCAAGGGTTATTCCATGGGCTAAGTTCTCTTCCCATAGAGTTCTCTTCAATCGATGATCACCTTGCACCTTAGCCTAGACTAGATCAAATCTCAGCCCTAGGTTCCCTACTTACTCTAAACCTAATCTAAACCCGAGATTCATTCTCGGGATTCAATCCTAGCCATTCGAGCCTTCTCAATCCTTAAAGCCTAGATACCTCCCTTCCATGGCCGAAACCCTAAGCCCAGGACTTCCTAGGATCTGAACCATGTCCTCAAACCAGTTGCTACCAGGAGACTCGTAACAAAACCACACGAGAAAGCAAGCTCTAAAGCTAAAGGAAGAGGTTGTTCTACAACCTGCCTCCAAAGTTCGAGAAATCCGGTGATTTGAACCATCAAAACTGGTTTTCTTCAATCCAAAAATAGCTTCTGGAGCTTCAATCCAACATCTAGGATAGGGCACAGGTGAGGAGCATCAATAGGAAAACCCTCTCCCAAAACAAAGGATAATTAAAAGAATCGAGCTGCTCATGGCTATGTAGCCAGACAATTGACACTCACTCAAATGACCAATAACGTTGCTCTACCGAAAGAATCCGTTCTCTACTACTAGGAGAAAACTCAGGTCTCTTGCTCGAGTGAAATCCTTAGTTGTTGGAGCCCCAAAATTTGTGATCTACTGGCGTTCTCAATTATTCTTGCTCGAGCAACCGAGACCCTCGCTTGAGTGACAAAAGACTATAAATCCAAGCTCAAGCCATTACAAACCTATGGCAAATTCTTAGGCAAAATAGAAATGAAAGATGCTCAGGGACGGGATGTTGCAGACTTGCAGTCCATGACGAATATATTTCCCTACTCTTCAGGTTTTGTGTTGAGGACAAAGGCCAGCACAATGTGTGCTACCAATACAGTAATCAGTGCTCCCAATTGTCTTAGATAATGATCTTTTGTTGCTGCCTTCAAGATATTAGTCCATTTTCAATTCTGCAAAATCTATCAAGAGCTTCAGAGCTATTCAAAGCATCATGTGTCATAAGATAGCAGCCAGGCTATGAGGAGGTTAAACCCTTTCACAAGACATAACATGTGATTCTTGTTGCTTTTCCATTGCAGAAAGTTTTTACAATAAGGTTACATGCCAAATACTTGCCGTCAATCTGCAAAGATATACATGCCTTTGTCATTCATTCTAGCCTAGTAGCCTTATAACAACAATGGCATTGATTACAGAAAGAATTTTGCATTGTCTACCAAAATCACAATAACTCACATTTTATTTGCCGCAATTGCTGCATGCTGATTACCTCTTTAAAACCCAAGCATGAATGGCCCATTTCTTTGTGATGACTTTCCAGATTCTAAATCCGCAGACACTAGGACTCACCATCGTTTGCAAGTTGTACTCCACCGGTATGACATTCCTATAGTCATCCACTATGTTGTCTGTATTAATGTCAGCATCCAAACCCGTATGGACTGTCAGATCTCTGACAAATTCAACATTTTAAGGAGACATGCTTAAATCTATATGTTGTTGTATATGTAAACTTAATTTTATCATATACAGGTAAGGAATCTTAGTTTAAAGTCATCTACATTTACATTTCTCTCAAAAATATGAAGGCTGCGTGCTTACATACCTTATTACCTTTTCTATAACAATCGACAATAACCTGACCAGTCTATATTTAATCCATTCCCCATGATATCCTTCAATGAATTTCCTTTCTGCTGAAATGGATCTTTTAATCCTAGTACTTTATCCCCTAGTAGGTCCTCAAGTCAAGTAACTGGAGATAGGAGCTGCTCTCAGATGTCCCTTTTGCTGATATATGAATAAATCAAATCTTGGACTATATTCCCAAATATCAAGATTCTTCCAACATAATCAACTAGAACCAAAGAACCCAAAACAATGGTGGGCTATAACATGACAACTTCTCTAGAATATTTCTCACAACAACCTTTATTGTAGTTGGAATCACATGTTTTTTGCTTCACTCTCATCTCCACATATTCCATTATATGGAAGATGGCACTGCTATCAAAGCTGTTTTTCCATACTGCATTAGACAAAGAAGTAAATGCAGCATCATTTGAGATGAACATTGACCTTCGCTACTTCCTTGGAATTAAGGTTGCATATAACATGGACATTCTATCGTCTATCAACAACAATAAATTGCATCAATTTATAGTAATGCTTCAATCTTAGCTATTAGAAACTTCTGCAACCCAATAAACCAGATTTCGTTACCTAAAAACTACAACATAGAAATTAAAAACCATAAGGTACATTACCATTTTGTCAACAAAATGCCCATTAGTCACATTGCATCTGCCTCCACCAGAAACTTTAACCTAAAAATAACACAAATCCTCAGGATTAAAATACGTCGGAATATGGAAAAACTGCTTAGATGTAGCTAATTCAGTAACAAAAGTGACCTTGTCTGCAATCATATGAGAAAGTTGAAGTAACAGACCACATAAAAAACACAATGCAAATCACAATAATCCAAGCAAAATAAGTACTAGAATTTCTAATATCACCCGACACATCATTACGGAGCACATACAAATCACAATGATCCAACCAAAATGAGTACTAAATTTTTTATATCACCCAACACATTATACAAATGACAATGATCCAGGCAAAATAAGTACTAGATGGTCATCAGGGTCTTGAGGCTCTCTAGTATCATGGTCTTGTAGTGGCAAGTTCATCAAACACATCGAGATCGTCGACGTCATCAAAGTTGGTTTTGCATCAAGAGTTGAGGGAGAGGTGAGGGAGGGGAAGGAGAAGGGGAAGATGGCATAGGTTCAGGGGCTTGGGCTTGGCGGAAGACTCAACAAAGCTGAAGACAAGTAAATACAACTCTACTGACTACAAACTGACACATATACAAAGGACTCAAACATCATCCACCCATAAGCTCACTGGTGGGCCTCTCCATCAGCAGCAGAAGTAGGCTCGGTCGAATCGGCTCCTAGTACGCACACCAAAAGACACCGAATATTACCTAGATAACTATTTCATACATTGAGATAGTATACACAAGCATATAGTGTAATTGTTGCAATAGGGGAAGATTCTTTCAGTGCTTCAGGGATACAACAGCAGTTTTAATTTCTAACCAATGATAGAAACAAGAGCTAAAGAATCTACATCTTTCACTGTCTCCACATATATTGCCCAAGGGGTAATCGGGTGGCATAAGTATGATTTCAGGATAGTCCATCTAATACCATCGCAAATAAAGAAATTATTTAAGCCATGAGTATTATGAACATGACAGACTACATACACAATGGCCACCTCAATCCTCATAGAACTGGAAGCAAATATGCATGATATGGAGCATGGAAGCTTGAATGCATACCCACCATCTTCATAAGAACCCGACAATACGAACTCTCTATAAGAGCTCAGAAAAATGACACTTCTAGTATATAAAAGACGACATTTCCTGTTACTATACTATCCAAATGAGTAGTTGCTCTCAATGCAAGTTAAAGGGCGTTGACAAAACTGCAACCTTGCAATGTGTACAAGAACTGTTCACCCACCTCTGTCCCTCTCTCATATTTGCTTCTAGACTTCTTTCTCTTTGCCCACTCTTGCTCATTTTTCAGAGTAGGTGTATTAAGATTCACAAACGTGGTAGTTACTAATCAAACCTACTTCATTTTAACCAAAATAAGTTGCTTCCTATCTGATGTATTATTAAGACTAGTGAAAACAACATACCACAGCAAACTTTTCCCATGTTCCAGCAGAAAAATAATTGCATATGAAGATCAATCTTCAAGAACATGTTGTGGCTCAAAATGCAAGTACAGGTCTGTAACAATGCTAAAGCAAATGGAAGTTAAAAGTACTTGTGTGGCTCAAAATCAACCTAATAGGTTGTTCTTAGTAAATTAATGAAATTGCCAGACAATAAAGAAGAAAATATCGATGTCATTCAAGTATGATCTTATATGCCTAAGTCCACATTTACAAGAGAGTAGAAACATGATCTTTCCACTATTTAAAGAGGAAAAAGAGTAGAAAATATGCAATAAGAGTGGGACATTTTACATCAATTTGAAATGAGTTATTTGTCGAAAGAGCCTAACCTTTGATAAAGGCTTTCCTTTTTCAATGATCAGAACATCTAAATGAGGTGCCACTTCTTTTGCTCTAATTGAAGCAAAAACTCCAGCTGCACCACCACCCACCACCACCAATAATTGTTGATTGCTCTACAAAACAAAGGTAAGTGTCAGAATAGGCTGTAGAGAAAAATAAATACACACACATAACAAAGAGATGAATGTCGTGAAACCCACTAACTAGTGCAAGTGTCTAAGTTGCCACATATCAGCAAAAAAAGGATAAAATACTTTGAACAGAGGCAGCATACTCATAACAGCATCTACAAGCTGTCTCTGCAGATAACTGATCATGCAAAACTTACAGAGTTAGGCTTCATGGACCTTTTAACTTTTCAAAAATGTTACAGAAAAATGCTAGCTTCATGAACAACTTGAAGCACTCATGAAACACAATTCTTGAACAATGTATCTAAAATGTTTGGAATTTCGATCTTTGCTTAAATGCTCTGTTTCTCAAGTTTACTGTTCCTTTATGGTAGGCTGTTAGTTCCGAAAGCAAATTCACATGCCTGTCTCTTAGAACCTCTCCCGCTTAATTCAATAGGGAGACGACAGTGAAGGAATGTGACATCTCACAGTTAAAAGAAAGTAGAACAAACCATGATTTTGAGCATTGAGAATGTAGTCTACAACTCTTAATATAGTTGCAGGAAATTAAGTAGATCATATCAGCAACTGAACATCTTTTAATACAGCATTGAAAGATGCTTATAACTACACATAGAAATCAGCAACTGAGCCACTTCTAAACTGACATTGATATATGCTTTAGCAGTACAAGTAGAACATATTTAAATAGCTATACACATTCTTTGAAATGTTGCAAAGCTAATTTTAGCAACTTGAAGCATCTGTATGTAACATGTAACTTCTAGGGAATTACCCTCTCAAAATCCAAATTTACGTAAATACCCCTCAAAATATCTGTTTTGTGTATATAGTGTATACCATCATCGTTCATACGGCTAGTTTAATCGAATTCTGACTTGATCAGTACGGAAATCAAAATTATAAGAAGACATTTTTTCCCTTGAGTGTATCATTCGAATTAGAAAGAAGGCATTTGAATTCAAGAGTAATTCAAGGGCAAATAACTTTTTCTAATTTTTAGTCTATGTTGGCCAAATCAAAATTCGATTAGCTAGCTGTATGAATAGGAACGGTACGAATTAGAAACGAATTAGAAAGAAGGCATTTGAATTCAAGAGTAATTCAAGGGCAAATAACTTTTTCTAATTTTTAGTCTATGTTGGCCAAATCAAAATTCGATTAGCTAGCTGTATGAATAGGAACGGTACGAATTAGAAACGAATTAGAAAGAAGGCATTTGAATTCAAGAGTAATTCAAGGGCAAATAACTTTTTCTAATTTTTAGTCTATGTTGGCCAAATCAAAATTCGATTAGCTAGCTGTATGAATAGGAATGGTACGAATTAGAAACGAATTAGAAAGAAGGCATTTGAATTCAAGAGTAATTCAAGGGCAAATAACTTTTTCTAATTTTTAGTCTATGTTGGCCAAATCAAAATTCGATTAGCTAGCTGTATGAATAGGAACGGTACGAATTAGAAAGAAGACATTTGAATTCAAGAGTAATTCGAGGGCAAATAACTTTTTTCTAATTTTTATTCTATGTTGGCCTAATCAGAATTCGATTAGCTAGCTGTATGAATAGGAATGGTATATACATCAAAAGAAACATTTGGAAGGTATGTACACAATTTCAGATTTTACAAGGTATAAATATAATTGGTAACTTTTTCAAGGTTATGCAGAAAAATATCCCAAGCTTTTAATACAACATTAAAATACGCTTCAGAACTACAACTAGAAATCAGCAACTGAACCACTTTTAATATGGCATTGAAACAAGCTTTAGCATTACAAGAAGAACGTATATAAATATCTACACATATTGTTTGAAATGTTGAAGAGCTAAGTTTACAAATATGAAGCTTCTCTATACAACATGCTACTTGCACCACCAATTCACAAAAGGCAATGCCCCACACATCATGGATTACTGTGCTGCTGGCATGCTCAGTGCATGGTCACCAGGATGGCCACTGCCGGTGTTGCCCATATCTACATAATTTAAATATCTAAATTAGGTCGATAGCTGATATGATGCAATTAGTATTAATAATATATATATTTGTACTTACCTTTTTGTAATACTTACTTTCTGCCTCCTTACACTATAAAGGGATGGCCTCTTATACAGTCACCTACACAGGGTATACAATCAAATTATCCACATCTTTCTCTGTCTTTTTAGTCCTAAAACACAGGATAAACTACCACTGAAATACATAGTTCATCTTTCACCTAAATGGGCATGATGTCGACGACTGAAACCTTTATGTAGATATCTATCCATCACCTCCATCTTTCAGAAAGCATAAGAAACCATCATTGAAAGAATCTGTAAAATTCTAGACTCTGTTCTACTTCTCTTATATTAACTAACGGTCCGTCCATATGGAGAAATTTTCCACTACGTCTTTTCCTATCTACTCAGCAACATTGGCGACCAGTAAACCAAACAATATAACACCTCGCAACACAAAACAAACAAACCCAATAGCTCGAACACAGGGATGTCAATAAAAGGATAAAAAGCAATGGAATTATAAGACTACTCGCGCGGTATTACTTGTTTCGCAGTCCTCGAAACCAAGGAGGAGCAACACTTCCTCGATGCATTCGAAACGGGCAGAAGACGCGCGCTTCCAACAAGACTAACACCGCTCAAAGAGGCCCCGAAATGGAGGAGCCTCGCCAAACCAGTGGTCCTCATTGTGTCATTTCATCGAACAAGTTCCGTGCGGCGGGGATGCGGCGATAAGGCGCTCAATGGGTGGGGGGGGGGCTCTTAGTCCGCCAACCAGCTTTGCTTTTGAGTGTGGCAGTCGTAATCACCCAATTAACTCTTTTCCATTAAACCCTTTTAATTTAGAATTATCATATCATATGGACTCCATTTAAGCCATTCTCCTAGCAACAGGATGGTTAACTAAATACACCCTATCTTATATGATAATGCCACGGAGCAGCCCCATTTTCAACTAAGTCAAGTCTTCCGCTTGTTAACCTAACCTCTTCAATCAATATTCATCTCCAACAAAACAAAAACATTGACAAAAAGAGTCTTCGATCTCCTCTTCCCATTTCCACAATATCAAACATGGTGGAACTAGCGATCGCCAGACAGTTGGTCTCCTGCCTCATCACCAAGCTATTGTTCGAGCCGGCGTTCACTTACCTGAAGGAACAAGTCCAGCTGCAGTCCAACCTGTCGTTGAAGCTCGAGAACCTCCGCAATAGGTTGCTGAGCGTCGAGCCTGTGCTGTCCATTGCAGAGCGCAAGCTAGCCAACAACTACCGACTCCCTGAGCTGCTGCGGAAGCTTGAAGACGCCGTGTACGATGCGGAAGACCTCCTCGACGAGTTCGCGCTCCGGGATTCACAACAACAACAGGCGGAGAACGACGGCGGCGGCAAGCGGGCATGCCCGTCCTGCTTCTATTCATGCTTCGTTGTTACTCGCCGTGTTATCTCCGGCGACAAGTCAGTAGTCCCGATGATCGATGCGATCAGAGAGAAACTAGAGAGCATCAGTGAGGACATAGTGAGGCTCCTTGATCTTCTCAACTTGGATGCTACTAGCCATCAAGACATGGATGAGGATGAAGATGGTGGCAAGGCGACATGGCGCATGCAGACATCTTTCGTAGTCGAAGAGATGCTCGGGCGAGACGAGGAGAAGAGCTTCATCAAGAGTATGCTCTTGAGATCGAGTGATGATGATGATGATGATCATCTCTTTGTGTTGCCTATTGTTGGAATTGGAGGGGTTGGAAAGACGACACTAGCTCGGTCAGTCTACAACGATGATGATGTGAAGAAGAGCTTCCAGCTAAGGATTTGGGTCTGCGTACCGGACGATTTCAATGTATTCAGGTTAACAAAAGAGATCACAGAGCGTGTAACGGGGGAAGCAGTCACTCATAACTTGAATCTGGATGACCTCCAGGCAAAGCTGCAAAATGCGGTCATGTCCAAGAGGTTTCTATTAGTTCTGGACGACGTGTGGAAACGAGGGAATCAAAATCTGCAAAGAAAGTGGGATTTGCTGCGCGCTCCATTGATTATTAGTTCAGAGAGCGAAGGCCCGGATGCTCAAGAAGTCATTGGAATGAGTACTTCAGCGAGGAAGGAGAGCAGCAAGATTATAATAACAACTCGGGATGAAGAAGTCGCTAGGATCATGGGCACCACCATCGAGCATGTTCGATTGAGCACATTATCGAATGATATCTTTCTACGATTCTTCTTGAGTTGTGCTTTCAAAGGTGCAAACCCGGACGATTATCCAGTACTGAAAGAGATGGGAGAAGAAATAGCAAAAAAACTCGGGGGGTCACCTTTAGCGGCGAAGACAGTAGGAGCACTCTTGAACTCAAATCCAGACGAAGAGCATTGGAGCAACATCTTGCTGAGTGAACTATGGCAATTGCCTCTGAAGGAGGATGGCATCATACCAGCTTTGAAAGTAAGCTACATCAATCTACCTCCACATCTTAAACAATGCTTCTCATATTGTGCTATATTCCCCAAAGACTATGTGTTTCAAAGGGATTATCTAGTACTACATTGGTTGGCACATGGTTATATCCAATCGCAGAGTATGGCGAGGCGAGTGGAGGCCATTGGCAAAGAATACTTGGATGATTTGGCATGCAGGTCTTTCTTTGAACGGACCGGAGAGGACGGCACATATGTGATGCACGATCTAATTCATGAGTTGGCAGGATCCATAGCTGCAGATCATTGTTTCAGGATAGAAGACCAAAAGCATATGCTTAGATCCATGCCACAAACAGTTCGCCATTTATCGATTTGCACGGATGATGATATTGATATAAGTCAGCTGGAGAGATTGTGTGATCTTAAGAAGCTGCGCACACTTGTGTTCTTCTGCGGATACATGCCCGAGATGTTTGCTAAGTTGGAAAAGGTGCGTGTGCTGGACCTCTCTGGTTATCCCTCGGAAGGCTTTGTGCGTAGCTCCGTGAGTCCGGATGAGGCCATTGCTGGTTTGAAGCATCTTCGCTACTTGAATCTGAGTGCAATATCCTTTACAAAGTTGCCTGAGCCAATGTGTAATCTACACCACTTGCAAGTGTTATATCTAGGGATGGACTGCAAGAGCTTACCAGAAGGATTTAGTAACTTGATCAATTTGAGACATTTGATGGGTAGGTCGGAAACAATATCAATGATTGCATGTATTCATAGACTAAAATATTTGCAGGAACTACAATCATTCAAGGTCCTCAATAAACGTGGGCATGAGCTAAGTGAGCTCAAGGACTTGAACCAGCTTAGAGGGAGTCTTATGATGGAGAATCTGGAGAATGCTGCGGATAAAAAGAAAGCGGAGGAGGCTAATATGCTCCAGAAACGAAATCTCATAGACTTAAAATTGATATGGTCAGAACACAGAGATGACGAGAATAATGGGCGAGCCAGTGATGATGTGATCGAGGGCCTTCAGCCAAGTCCTTCTTTGAAGAAGCTGGAAATTTGGGGTCACAATGGTCTGAAGCCACCAAGCTGGATGAAGATGCAGATGCTGCCCAAGCTAGAAGGACTTAGCCTGTCTTTCTGCGAGAGGTGGGAAGTCCTTCCGCCCCTTGGGCTGCTACGATCCCTCAAATGCTTGGATCTACTAGGAATGCAAGCGATTAGGAGCATCGGAGGCCATGGATTCTACGGCGCCGATGCCCATGGCACCATGTTACCGTCCCTAGAGTCACTAACGTTTTCCGGGATGGCAGCATTGGAGGAGTGGCTGGGCGCAGAAGGTTGCCAACTGTTTCCTCGCCTTCGCAGACTGTACATAACACATTGTCCTAAATTGAAGATGCTCCCTTTGCTCCCTCCTAAGCTAGAACACCTACAACTGTTTGAGGTTGGATTGCTCTGCATACCCTCATCATCAATGCCATTAGAAAACAATGGTGGGATGCCAGAAGACAGCAGCAGTGGAAGCAGCAAGCAACAACCACAAGGCCACACTTCACTACTGTCTTCTCTTGAGGTGAGACATTGTCCATGGATGACATCGCTTCCAGAGCAGGTGCTGGGATGCATGACGGCACTGAAGGACTTGCACCTCGAGAGCTGCATGGAGCTAACCACACTAGGAGGTCTTCAAGCGTTGGTGTCTCTACATAGATTAGAGATAATAGACTGTCGGAAGCTTGCAGGACACTGGATGGAGGAGGATGGGCCCCCATCCCTCTCGAATCTCTGCATCGACAACCCGAGGCTGATAACAACGGGGTTTCTTCGGAGAAGCCTCGGCTGCATTCAAGTCTTCGAGCTAACAAGATGCGCGGCTCTGACGCAGTTCAGTCCGGAGGAAAATGAGAGCCTGAAGTGCCTCAAGGCCGTGCGCACGTTTTCGATTGCTTACTGCGATAGGCTTCAAGCTCTTCCGGAGGAGCTGCAGAGCCTCTCCTCCCTCCGGAAGCTATCAATCAAGGAATGCCCTGAGATTAGCTCACTGCCGTCCAAGGGACTGCCCCTTGGACTCGAGGAATTCCATGCTTCCAGTTGCCATCCAGAGCTGAGACGCCGGTGCCACAGAGGAAAAGGTGCGGACTGGCATAAGATTCAGCTTATACCCAAGTTAAGCATCGAGTCATAAATGATTGCTTTGGAACTTATTGAATCTAAGTTCTGGTAGGCATGATGAGAAAACATCAACTGCTACATGTACTAGCTTTCTGCAATGTCACCCATGTCTTCAATCAAAACAATCCTTTGCTTTTTCTTTGGATCATAACGGCCTATAAATAATGTCAAGCAAGAAAGAGTTGCGAGAGAAGGAAAATTTTGGTTTCATTAAATACATGCAGATGCTATCTGTTTCAATTAACATTTTTTTTATTCCTTTTTCGATTAGATGAGCCAACAGGCTAAGAACTACAAAATCTTCTCAAACTGGGCAATTCCGTCCTCAACCTCCCAACACAGCGTGGAATGAGAGCGGCAGCAGCGGCACCAGCGAGCTACCCAGTCGGCTTTACAGAGGTTTAAGAAAATGGAAACAAGTTTGTAGATAAGATGCGAGATCAAAGTGAGACGGACGAAGGGAATCTGAATCCAGATACAAGCAAATAAGCCTACCCATGGCAAAAATTTTGAAACTGGACCACCCCATATGCTACCAAGATACAGGCTTGTTCCTAAGCTATTTATGAGAAGATTGGTATTACGGTGCAGGTCCTTGCATATCACTGTTTGACCTTAATAGAGCTATGGTGGGGCCAAGAGCACTCCCTCTCAAGGCTCTATAGGACCATGAACCATTGGAAGATTTATCTCTTGTGGTTGCCATGGTCCCAGCTCTAGTAGAAGCTTTCAGAAGCTGGGCCTTTTTGTCTTCCAATGCCCTCTGGATCTCATTCCAGTCCATATCACGTCTCTCCTCTACAAAGAGATAAAAGACAGTCACATCCTTCCCATTAGATCATTAGAGTGAAGAGATTGAAAGTTGTGACAACCAGTATCATGTTTGTTACCTGATGCAACTGCTGAATTGCTGCTTACTGGAGCCATTTGTCTATTCTCATCAGGAGCGTTTACACTTTTTCCCCCTTGTTCCGACTTTGGATGCTCAACTATGCGGACATCAACCAGAGATGGAAAATCGATCTGCCAAAAACATCATTACATTTGAAACTGCACACCATAGAGCCTATGATTAAGCACAAGTTAATTTATACCTCTAATGTCCCATCTTCTCCATAAAGTGAGTTATCTGCTTGCAGCTCCAATTCCTCTTCGCCTTCCTTCTCGCTAGAAAATATTGGAAACTTTGGGTCAGGAGCGAGGACAACCATATTGGATGCAGCGTCATACGACGTGACTCTTCCAACCTGCCAATATGCAAATTGATCACACAAAAGCACAGTATTTGTTATTTAATCGTGCCCATATAAATATTTTGTAACAGGTGGGGAGTTAACTACAGTAACCTCCTATTGAGTGAAAATGCTAAGTCAGTTTGGAAACTTTAATGGAAAGGGAGCAATTATCCCTTCATCTTATGAAGAAAAGTTCTACCCGAAATGATGAAAGCTCAGGGCACCATGATGATGACAACTCAACCAAGCGATAAGCGATTAAATCTCCTTTCTGCAACAAACTTAAAAGCTTTACTACACAGTGCTTGAGAATAATGTTCCTAGTACTGGATGATGACACAATTTAGTTGGTAAAATGAGTTCAAGCTTGGCCCTTGTGCAGTCAATAAAGAACAGATCCTGCAACAATGGGAGAAAGTGCACAAAACCAAATAGAGCTGAGGAAATTATTATTATTGTACACCTAAACCATAAAAAATGAATAGCAGGAATTGACCTTGGGTGGACCAGTTAAAGCCCTTAATTCCTCGAAAACTAGATGATCATTAACCAGCGCCCCCTCTTCAGCACCAGTCTCTATATTACCCTCTTCATGAGGAACATCATCTTCACTTCTGCATATGGCCTTCTCCCAACACCATTTTTGTCCTTTTCTCTTGTTGGTTGTTCCCTTCCATTCCAGAGTTTCCTGATAACACAAAGCAGAAACAAGTAAGAAAATACCAGTTCCGTGGAAGTTTCTTAAAGGTTACTCCAATCTAAAGCAGCTTAAAGGTGCCCTAATTTTGTGTGGTGTCTTCTCATATTTTGTTACCATCAATCAAAAGTAAAAATTTAAAGCAAGAACACTCTATAAGCTCACTCAAAGTTGCCTTACAATTTAAACCACCGAGTGCTAGAAAAGGAGTAGAGCCTTGAGGAACTTGATGAACAACAGATGATCAAAAATATCAGTTTACGAAATCCTCCATTATCAGGATTGAATTATGATAGCATGGACAATCAAGAAAAGAACACTCAGGTACTGAGAAATGACGCCGACTGATGGAGGATGTATGATAATTTTCATCACACCATTATAAGTTAACCATGAGAAAAGATTTTAAACGCCATACGGTAGCTTGCATTAAAGAGAGATGATTGACAGGAAGGACCAATTAATCAGGCTCAACGAAAACTGTTGTGACACAGGTTGATTGTTATGTATGCTTATCATGAAGAAAGTGAAGCATAGAAATCCACAGGAGATAGCTAACCGTTTGTCCATTCGATTTGCTGGCATACTCTTCTTCATCTGTCAAACAAAAGAGACCATAATAAGACGATATTATAGAGAACAAGATTCTAGAGTCCCCAAGCTCATGTCAAAGGAGAAAGGGCCGCAAATTGCTAGCTGTACTTCACATTGAACTAGAAACTATGCAAAGCATTTTACATAGTTATAAATGACCATAGGATTAAGAGCAAAAAAGTTAATCACTGTCATTTCAGCAAAAACTAATTGAACAATAATTATGTTTAATTAACATGTCATGGGGCATAAATACTGTTGACATGCCTTCAGAAAGGGAAAAAAATGGGCATCAATATGAGACAACAGTATTCATTTAAAGCTAAATGACAAAATCAGTAAAAAGAAGGTTGGTGACTCCTTGGAGCATGTAAAACATGTAATTGCATATTTAAGTACAGGAATACCAAACAAGACAGCAATCCAGCAAGAAACAAAGAAAATTATTTCAGTTATTCTTCCTTTAGGCTGATACAGCTAAAAAAGCTCAACGCCTTAGAACAGACAACTTGCAGTTGTATAACTGATAAAACATATCTGTATGTTAAACATGCGGGTGTGATTCCAAGGTTGGTTTGAAACACAGAAGGTATAAAGTAATTTGCAATGAAGATTTCTTGGATGTTACTCACTAGGAAACGAGAGAAGGTATAGAGTAATGAAGATTTCTTGGGATGTTACTCAATTGGGAGAAAAATGGTGGATTACATTTCTCAGAGTACACTGGGATGCCCTAAAAAGCTCTATAATTATCCAAGCAGGCAATTTGGTACTGTTCTTCTACTTGGAGCATTCGCAAGAGAGTCCCTTTCCCTTTCCCTACTCCAAAATTTAAGGGAAATGATAATAACAAAACCATCATTCAACAGATTCCTTATCCCCAAACCCATTCCCTATCTCATTTGCTAGATCCATTTAGGCTCCTCAAATAAACCATTCCCTGCCTATTAAAAAATAGGGTCAATTACATATCTATCCTGATAATTTTCATATGGGTACGGCTATCCGCACAACAAATTGGACTCAACACACCACATCCCAGATTTTTTGAAAAAAAAAAATTAAAAAATCAAAAAAACCCTAAACTACCCTCATCCCCTACCTCCCCTCTCTCCCCCATCCCACCCTCACCTCCCACTCCACCACCCCCCACTACGCCGGCAGCCGCCGCCGGCCCGCCGTCTCTCTCTCCCGTGGGCGACGGCCCACCCTCACCTCACCTCCTCCCCTGGCGTGGCCGGCGGCGGCGACCCCCCGCACCCCCCCCCCTCTCCCGTGGGCGACAGCCCCTCTCTCTCTCCCGTGGGCGACGGCCCACCC